>CAUYSK010098631.1:0-45326 GCA_963575035.1 Avahi laniger | reverse complement strand
AGGGACTGCCGCCAATCACATTCCGCCACATGTACTTGTGCTGTTATATAAGTCAACCGTACTTCCCGTTCTGGGTCTCTCGCCGTCTTGTTGAAGCTGTTCGCCCCAATAAACTGCTGTCGGAAGAACTCCAAGTTGTTGTGTCGTTCTTGCTGGCAAGCACGGCGCGACATCATATATGCTTCTAACCTGTATCAAATACAGGTTGTTCTGATAACATTGCTGGCCTCAAGTTGTATAACCATTCTGGATTTCCCAAGTCTCTGGTACTCGGTATGTTTATTGCTTTTATAAAGATCAGGATTCAAAAAGAAAAACTCTGTTTATAGAAGAAGACTGAGTCTATCATCTGTCCTCACGCTTGGGGGATGCAAGACCATAGATTATATAGAAGACAGTGATGAGAAGACAGGTAAGTGAACTTGTAAAAATGAGCGATGGACTTGTTATTGCTAGGAGGAAATCATAAATAAAAATATTCATTTCAATATGGTAGAGGGGAAGACATTATTTTTTAAATGATGTGGCAAAGACTGGTTTGCCAATCAGGAAAAAGAAATACATAGAAAATTCTATTTTCTCATATCTTTCTCCAAAATATTTTCCAGGTAGATCAAAAATATTACAGAAAGAAAAGGAAGAAAGCATGAACATTATTATATGTTGGAAGGAGGAAAGTCTTTCTTACCATGACCGAATCCAAAAGGAAAATAACATTGAATTTAACTACACAGAAGTTTTTTTCAAATAAATTAATTAATTAAAATAGTAATCATAAGCAAAATCAAAAGACAAAATAAAGCTGTGTATTTATATCAGTGTTACTGATAAAGGATTTTCCCCATATAAAAATGATTTCAATAATAGATGGACTGGACAGTAGAAAAAAACTAACAGAAGACACTAATGAGTAGTTCAAAGACTTAGAAAAGCAAATGGTTAATAAACACATGAAATTATAGAAATGCAACTTCAAACTTGAAGATGGTTTTTTTCACTTATCCTATTGGTAAATATCTTACGAAACATTGGAAATATTCTGAATTGGTAAGGGTGTGACGAGACGGGTTTGTCACACACTATTGATGAGAATATGAATTGGCACAGTCACATTTGCAGGGCAAGTGGGCAGTATCACCTAAAAGTTTAAGTGTGTTTATCATTTAACCCAACAGTTCTACTTCTGACATTTATCCTAAAAATATTTACATTACAAATATTTAATGTACAATGATATATATCTATTCCAAAAAATTGATTGCAGCATTTATATGTAAGGGCAAATGTATAAAATAAGGTAAGCACATACAATTAGAGAATTGATTGGATGAGATACATTTGTACCCCCATAATATGCAGAAATAAAAAAATAAAAAATAAAAAAAAGATATTGTATATATAGCTTTTAAAAATAAATGTGTAGTTTTGTATATATTGCTATGGAAAAATATCCAAAATAATTATTAGGGAATATTTACTAAGTGAAAAAAATAAGTTGTAGAACAGTATGTTTAGGACGTATGTTTAGAATAATCTCATCTATGATAGCATATGTTTATATATGTGTGTGTATGTATATGTATAATTTTTTACATATATCCATGTCCACAATAGTAAATTATTGTAGAATTATATATTTATTATTATAATTGATAATAGATTAGATAGATTTAGACATGATTTTCTTCCTCTTCTTCTCCTATTTCCCTTTCTCACTGCTTGGTGAAGAGAAGGTCTTTGGTAAGACAAGGTAGGAAAAAAAGAATTTGTTAAGTGACACTTCAAAGCTATGCTTTGAGAGATTGTTAATTTCAGAAACAGAAAGGTGTGTAATAGCTATTCCATTGTGAAGAATTGAACAGATCTATGCCTCATTCCCAAGAAAGACCTCCCAGGGACCTTTCAGGAGTGAGCGAGGTACCACTTGGTTCATGTACCTTGAGAACCTTCCAGGAGGGAGCAAGGCCTCCATAGGTTGGAAGGGGCAAATGGAGAGGGACAAAGAGTAGGAAGGAAGCTGGAGTGAGAAGGACCTTCCCAAGTCCATTGCAGACAGACTCGGAATGGACCAAGAGCAATAGTTTGGGAAAAGTGAAAAACTACTTTGTACCCCTTTTTCTGTATTCTATGTGTCTTATCAATGGACTGGTAGTAAGAGAGTTGTCTTCCCCTTCTGGTAATGGGGGTGTACCCAAATACTTTTCCAGATGATGTTGCAGGAAGCACTAAGGATATCTATCTATCAAAAGATTCTGAGATTATACATTGAACTCTTAACATCCTAGGAAACAGGATGGGGAAGAGTATAAATTTTTTTTCTATTTTATTCAATTCTATGTTTTTCATTTTTTAAGAATTAAAACACAAATCATTGGGAAAAAACTATTATCAATCTTTTTTTTCTGATTATGTTTTTCCTTAGGCAAAACATCTCAGAAATATAAAGATTTTGTTTTCACTATTTAATTATTTTCATCCATCTGTAGTAGAAGAGTATGTAGCAATCAACACATATTTATAAAGCGCATGCTATGTGAATAGCATTCTGCTCTGGAGAGTGAAGGAAAAAAAGATGTTGGACTTCAATTTGGGGAAACTAGATTACATAAGTGAAATATGACATAAAGCAGAAGTTATATGCCTGCAGAGAGTGAACTTTATGGATGATCAGACATGGTCATCAGATGACTTCAGTCAGAGAGAGAAAGATCAGTATAACCAGGGAAAAGATGGGCGGATCACTCGCTGTAGGCAAAATCTGTTACTGGCTTTGGGTGTGCAGTGTAAGCAATGTGTTTGGAAGTTTGCTATGGGAGAGTGAAAGAAAGAATAGAGTCTAAATTGGAGACATGGGAAGAACTTAGAGAAAACCCTTCATAGAATCATAGAACTTTAGTGCTGGCAGAAATCTGATAAATCAGCCCATTCACTTCAGATGCGTTATATAAATGAGGCCGAGGGAGGTTCCAATGACCAGCCAAAGGTCAGACAGCCAGTGAGTTAAGGCTAGAATCAAGACCAATGGACTTGTTACCATTCACAAGAATTACATTCTTCAAGTCATGTTCTTGGTTAGTTTTGCCTCTCAATGAAATTAATGTTCAAATATGTTTCCTTTTGAAAAACCTATGATAATCTTTGAGTGCATGAAATGCAGAAAGTCAAGATTATCATTCTAGGCTTTCTTAGAACCAGATTTACCTGAGAATGAATTTCAGAGACTACCAGACACAAAGTGAGCTGCTCAGGCACCTCTCACAGCATTCATTCCAGTAACTCTTGGATGTTTAGGAGCTTCTGGGTTACCACCGGTGCCAAGAACTGCTTCTGCTGAAGAGTTTAGCCATGGGTAGGCAATGATTCCCAACCTGATAGCAAGAGTTTGAAATAAGCCACTTTTAGTTGTCCAGGAAATTTTTCAAGCAGATTAAAATTGAATCTCTGTCACTGGGTTTAATGACATAGATTCAGTACCTTTAAGAAACTCTTTTACTAAAGCCTTTGAAAATCAGTGGCACTATCAAATCATATTTCCATCTCATACTCAAAACCTTTAGAGAGTCTAGAGAAATGCTTTATTTTTATAGAATTAAATGGTTTAATATATAATGCATGTGGAAAATATTGCTTTGAATTATCTTTCACAGAGTTCAGAAACCATTATGAAAAAATGACCTGCTTGTCAAATATTAAAAGGTGATGCTTTTCTTCATAATTATGTGCTGGGGCATACTGTTAAAATTATTATTTAATGGCTATATTAGGCAGGGTCCAATCAGAAGAAAACACAAACTAATTCGAATAGGCAAAGTTTAATATAAAGTCTAATATACAAAATTATTAATATTAACTGTAATAGGGGATTGAAGAAACAGAATTCACTAGTAAGGAGTAAAGAGAATTCTAAAGAATATAGGAATAGTAGTTATAAGAGCAGCCACTGCCCTTAGGCCTGAGACACAGCATCCAAGGAAGGGACAGATCTGGCAAAGTTCCGCTCCAGTATCCAGATCTCATCAGAGAGAGCACAAAGGCGTCATCGTTCACAAAGCTGAGACGTGGTTTGTTGAGGGTGTGCTGGGAAAGCCACGTACAGGGGGTTGCCAAGCTGACGACACTGTGCCGTAAGATGGACATGCTGGGGGAAGCTGCCCGCAGGAGACTTCCATGTGCTGTTGGCCACTGGCTGCTGCTGGAGCCCGGCAGTGCAGGAAAAGTGTCCACAGCAGGGCCTGCCTAGAGGAGCACACTGGAAGAGAAAATCCCTTTCTCCTCCTGCATCCTTCCAGCACTTTCTTCTGGCAAAGCTTGGCATCATGCCAGGTGTCAAAGGAGAAATATTTTCAGAGCCCTGCCCCACTATTACAGAGCAGCAAATGAAGGGTAAAACTGGAGCCATGAAACAATCAGTTGATTAATAGCAGAATTATTCCGTCAGATTCTAAAAAGTCATTCTGCCTGTTATATCTGTAGCTTCAGTTTTGTCTCTGTTAAAATAACAACTCCTGCTTGACTGATATTAATTGTTGGGCATAGGTTGGAAGTGAATGTCTCCTTTCCCCCTTGTTTGTATGTCCATGAGGAGGAACTTTTCCTATCCTTTTTCCACTGTTTCATCCGTTCTAGAAAAGGAGAGTGACATGTCTGATTGGCCAATTTGGAAGAATGAATGGGAACAAATTTACTAGGAGCTTCCTCCTCCTCTTTCTAAGCCAGCCTGCTTTTAGGATGCGTACATTTTTCATCACCACGTGGCATGTTCAGAAGGACATGCTCTGCCACTCTGAAGGAGGCCAACCAACGTATAGATGTGCCAGCACGTGGGCCGGGGCGGAGGGCCGGGGAATACAGATGTCTAACTCGGAGCAGAGGGTGTTCGCTATGCACACATCCAAGCCACATTCTTCATTTCGGCTTCTATCTAGAGTAAATAATTTCAGCCTCTACCTTATTCCTGTGTGTCCACCTCTCAGTTGATCTTGAATTCATGAGAGAAAAAACAGGAATGGTGTTTATTGATCTGACTGGCACTGCACTATTAATCCAACCCACTTCTTAAAGAGAGGAGGGGCTGAATTTCCAGTCTCAGCCTGTAACTCTCCTACAGAGGCCCTGAATTGTTCGCCCTAATCCTCTCTCTTACCTTTTCTCCTCAGCGCTGTTTGTAATGCCTGTCCCATTACAGGGACATTAATGTTGCCACTTACTGTTCATCTAGTTTATTGTTTTTGACTGGTGCAGAGCACTCCCTAGTTGTGTGTGGTGGAGCTTACTAAACTATATCGCTGGCGATAGATAATGACATTATTGCCTCCAACTCCCTGCTGTCCTAGGCAGTGCTGTCCCTGTTGATGTCCCGTTTACTCAAGACTGGGATTTTTGGAGTCAAAGGATCAATGCATATTCAATTGCACCAATCCCCAGAAAGGCTGTGCTGGTTTAAATGTCCACCAGCAATGCATGAAGAGCCCAATTTCCTCACATTCTCACCAACACTGCATATTATCCAATTTTTTTAGCTTTTGTCAATCTAATGGATAACTGTCTCACATGCACACAACACAAACACACACATGCACACTTACAGACATCTTTTTTCTTTGAATAAAATGTTGAATTAAAATATTATTAAGCATAAATACCCAAAACAACATACTTTGGACCTACAGAAGCTTTAAATAGATGTTGTGCTCTGAAAGCTTTATTTTGACAGGAGCTTTTTAACAAAGTTTATTTTAACAAAAAGCTTTGAGTGGCTGATTAAGCCAACTGAAGCAAGGTGCTGATAAGAGTAAATTTAATTATGTTTTTGCTGTATTTGCTGTATAAAAAGGTACTAAATCAGGTCAAATATCTTCCATTGCATTTATTTTTTTTCCCAGTTTTAAAGAGCTTATTCAAACACAAAGCTGAGAGTAATCATTCATGAAACACAGACGCCAAAGGATTGGGATCGAGGTTCCAAAACTAAACAGTTAAGATTTTGCTCATACGGGCAGAAAATAAAGAAATTTAACAGGATTATAATATTCTTTATACATGGCTAGTTTATGAGTTACAGCAATTTGATTAGTTATAGCTATTTTCTTTCCTTTTCCAATTTAAAAGAGCATATTTAACATTCCATCTTAGACAATGTGATAGTCGTGAGGTCTGTGTGAGAAGTAAGAGAGAGGTTAATCTCTCTTACTAATGCAGATCAACAGTGAAGAGGGAAGAGGGTCTCTCTGCTACCCTTTAGTCTTTTACAACATTTTACAAAATAATGTAAGTGAAGAAAAGGCTCATCTATAATCAGGGGAACAAAGGTTACAGCTGCCCGTCACCATGACTCAAGTCTTGCAACCATATCCCATTAAGGCTCAAAATAATTGAAAGTTCCAACAGCTTTGATTTTGTTTTTTGGTTTTTTTTTATTTTTTTAATAACAGATTTAAGGGGTAGAAGTTGAATTCTGTTATATGTATATATTGTATAATGGTGAAGTCTGGATTCCATTGCATTTAAGTATTTGTAATATAATCTTTAAATTTTAAGCCGGAAAGGATTATCGAAAGTCATGGGACATCGCTTTCCTCCCTCCCTTTTCTTTTCCTTCCTTCCCTCCTTCCCTTCTTCCCTCCTTCCCACCTTCCTTCCTTCCTTCCTTCCATCCATCAGTATTTGTTGAGGGTTTAAGCTCTGGGTACCATTCGCAGATGCAGGGAGCCGTCCAGATAGTGCCCTTGTTCCCATGCAGTCTACGTGTGTATGGGAGATGACAGGAAAGAAAAAAGTATAAAAATAAGCATCCTAATTCCAATAATGATATAAAGAATGTAAAGTAGGTGATAAGCTGGAGAATGAATGGGAGAACATCCCA
The DNA here is from genome assembly GCA_963575035.1 of Avahi laniger. NCBI lineage: Eukaryota > Metazoa > Chordata > Mammalia > Primates > Indriidae > Avahi > Avahi laniger. The sequence continues at coordinate 38,464 of CAUYSK010098631.1, read as the reverse complement.
TTCATAGATGGGAGGATCAGTGGCATTATTTCTGGGGAGATGACATTTGAGTGTCACAGCCCCAGTGAGGAGCAGGAGCCAAGGAAAGATCCCGGGAGGATGGTTTGGGATAGAGAGAACCAGTGCAAAGACCTGGGTTTGTTCAGGGAACAGCAAGGAGGCCGGGACGGAGAGATCGTGAACGTGGGGGTGAGGGAAGTTGGTAGAATATGAGATTGGAGGTGTTGGCCGGGGCCAGGTCTTGAGGGACCCTTAGTGGCATGGTGAAGACTTTGACTTTTTCCTGAGTGTTATCGAGAGTCATTGGAGGGGAGTATTCTGATTGCATTTAACTTTTAAGATTAGAACTTTGACTTCTGCATGAAAAATTCACTCTGGGGATGCTGTTGGGATGTAGCTGTCAGGGCACTGCTGCAGGGATCCAGAGGTGACCAAGTGACTTGATGGTATAGCCACAGGGAGGTGGGAATAGATGGGCTCAGGGTGTCTTTTAGGCATGGAGAGAATGAGGAAAAGGAAATTAGGATAGCTCCTCCGTTTGGGGACCAGGAGTTTCCCTCCATGAGATGGGGAAGAGCACACGAAGGGCAGGGGTTTGTTGGCGCTTGGGGAATAAAATACCCCTGGTGAAAATGGCGTCCCCACACTCTGAGTCTGTTTTCAAAATCCACAGTCTCTGTTTCATCCATACCTGGAAATGATACTAAGAACAATTTGGCTGTGAGGGCTGTGTAATCTGCTGTGGTATTATGAGCATGGAATCGGGAATTAGATCTTCGACCTGAGCTGGCGGAGTTCCACCTGCAGCCCCATGTGAGGTTCTTTGAAACCCAAAGCAGCTAGAGTGCTTGAAAAGAGAATAGAACCTGAGAAAGCTCTAGAAGCATCTGGAAGCATCCACACCTGAACTGTTGCAGAATCCTGGCTGGGTCTGAGATCTAGTCCTCCCCTGTGGAGGAGCTGTCGGGCTGGAAACACAGTAAATCCTTTCTCTTGGTTCTATTCCTGTGGGTCAGCCTTGGTCTTTGACCTGGGAGGAGGCGGCTTCTCAACTGAACCAGAGCTGGGGTCTGATGGAATTTCAGTCGGGGGGACTATGTGAATTCACTGAAGTCTGTGAACACACACACACACACACACACACACACACACACACACATACCTGGGGAAAGAGAGAAGAGGAAGGGAAAGAAGTTAAACCTGAGAAAGAGGACAACCACAGAGACACTCACAGAAGCCTTAACACACGGACGGTTCAGCACTAAAGGTCGGCATGACAGTGGTTCCCCCAGTTCAACTAAAGGAAAGACTCCTTTACACAGTTTGTGATATTTACATACAAAAATGTGTTAGTAAGTCAAAGTAATCCTCATATGAAGTGTGATCAAGGAACGAGATAAGAAAACAATATTATGGACGAAAAGGTATACATTGCTTTGCAGATTTTGTTTCTGGAAAAGTTAAAGCACATCTCCATGATACAGCTTTCTAGCTATGTTTCCAGAAATTTTAAAAAATGCTCCTAATTACTGTATGGTATAAATTTCTGTATGGTATAATACTGTAAATATGGTAAAATACTGTATGGTATAAAATTCTCAAAGTCATCAGTTCTTTAAGATGTAGTTGACATCTAATGAGAAGATTTTTACTTTGAATTTAGAATTTACCATCCAGAATTAGATTAGATTAATTAGACATTAATAGATTAGATTTTATTAGATTAATTAGACCAATTAAATTAATATATTCAAGAATTCCATCTTTTCCTTGGGCAATTTTTACTAATTTTGGCATTTCTAGTTATATTCTGCAACAACAAGATTCAATGTTATAAGAACCATACCCCAATCCTATAGTTAGGAAGGAATCATTCTTGCAGTTTTTATAAAATCTGTGCATTTGAAAATTAAAGTACTACTTTAAATACTATGATATTTCTAATTTCTCAGGTTTGATGGGGAGTAAAACAGTTTGAGTAGCTCTACTTCTGATTATAAAATACTTACATTATGTTCACTGAGATGTTATTTCCTTTAGCACTATTAGCATAAAAAATAGAAAATATTTCCCTGGCGATGTGCTTCTCCACAGAGCCGTGTGATTTACATAACTAATGCTGATTATCTTCCTGATTACGCGTGTTTATGTATTCTAGAAGAGGATGGAATAAACCAGCAAAGCTTCATGAGGATATTAGAGTTGAGGCACCATTTCAAAGGAAAAAAACCAGAAGATTCATCCTTTAAGTTATTACTGGCATGTGCAGAAACTTTTTTACTTGTGTTTGAACTCTGAAGGAAATGTTGAGTCAAACCCTGAGAATCCACAGGCTTTGCACCGAGGCCTGAGAGGGAAGAGGCGCGCGGTAGATCTGTGTAGAGTCAGGACAGGGCGCGTCTCTGTGCCAGGTCAGCCTTTGCTTCAGTCGTACCTCACCTCTTCTCCATTATCGTAGTAATTTTCTCAAAAAAGTAAAATGTGTATTTTTTCATTTTTGATCAAATAGTTCTAGATTCATAGATTGTGAATAACTTTGATACTGTGGACATTTGCTTTTAGTCCCTGACGTGGGACTAAAGCATGGATCTAAAGTGGGTGGCAAGTATCTCAGATCTAAAATCTGGTCTGATTACAGCATAGATGTGATTGGTGTGGTTTGATCTGGTTTGATTACAGCATAGACATGATTGGCTGAATTGTGTCCCCAAAAGGATATATCAAAGTGCTAACTCCTGGTATCTGTGAATGTGACCTTATTTGGAAACAGGGACTTTGCAGATGTCATCGAGTTAAGATAAAGTCATACTGGATTTAGGGTGGGTCCTAAAACTAATAGCTGGTGTCTTCATAACAAGCGGGGAATTTGGACAGAAGTACCCAGAGAAGACAATGCCATGTGAATACATGGACTCACAGGGACGAGGCCGTGTGGAGATGGAAGCAAAGATTGGGGTGATGCAGCTACAAGCCTGAGGGTGCTCAGGGTTGCTGGAAGCTACCAGAACCTGCTGTGAATCCAAGAGTGCGCATCGGTGAGGAAATACTGCAGTAATGATGGCACACCCATTGCTATGGAGCATTTGTAACTAGTGAAAAGTAAATCATACATTCACATCTATAGGCCTGGTACTTCGTCTCAAGGTGGGATACAGATCTTTGTGAAGACCCTGACTGGCAAGGCCATCACCCTTGAGGTTGAGCCCAGTGACACCATTGAGAATGTCAAGACAGAGAGCCAAGATAAGGAAGGTGTCCCTCCTGATCACCAGACTGATCTTTGCTGAGAAGTAGCCGGAAGACGGGCTACTTCATGTTGTTGCATTCTCAAAAAATAAAAAAAAGTATAGTATACATTTTTGTATAGTTAGATGAAAATGCAAACTGCAGGGTATTGTATATAAAGCATCCAATTTTTGTAAACATAACATCAACAAAATTCCCCATGAGATTGCGTGTGCATGTGTGTGACCTCGGTATCAATAAGGACCAGCTAAGCTGCGCTTAGGACCTCAGCGCTTCACATCGCAAGGGTTGATCAGTGGCTCACAGGAACACAGGTCCATGGGGGCTGGTTGAGGGACTCTGCTGCCCACGTGGGGATCCAGGCTGGGAGAAGCTTCATCTCCGATTCCGTGAATGCCGGGTAGGGAAGAGGACATGACAAATTGTGCACTGGCTTTTAAAGTTTCCACCCAGAAAAGATACACATCACTTCAGCTTGCCCTTCATTTGTCAAAGCCTCACCTAAATGAAAAGAAAATGGCCAGGCGCGATTGTACTGTGCAAGAGAGCTAGAGATGTTTGATAAAGCGTCATAATGGTCACCCAAAGCGCGGAGCAGGCGCAAAGAGGGAGGGTACAGATGGGTTTTCCTTGCTGGTGGGCAGGGAGAGAGGGAGAGAGCACAGAAGCACATTCCTAACACACAGAAAGGCCGTGGGGCAGCTCAGTGAAGTCAAGCGAGAGAGCAGAAGACAGAGAGAGGCAATCTCCGGAGTCTGGAGTCCTGAAGGGGGAAGACACTGTGTGTGAGTGCAGACATGAGGAAAAAATTTTCACAACTGACTCTCGAGGATTTGCACGTAGGTTATTGGAGCTGGAGCCATTATGGGCAGAAGTACACTGTCCTGCAAGAGGAACAGGCTGAAGAAAGGAAAGGACAGGCTCTTAGTTGGTTTGAAACTTGTGGAGCTTGGGGGTCAGATAGAAGGTCCGTGGGAAGAAATGCGTGTCTCACAAAAGGCAAATGCAGGACTGGAGTGGAGAGGCACACTTGGCACCGTTTTCTTTGGCTAAGTGCTGCTGCTCAGCACTGTGTTGACGCCGGGCTTCTGGGCAGGGCTGCAGGAGTCGGATGAAGGGCTCCTCTCTTCTCAGCCAGTGGACAGAGGGACCGCTAAGGGGAGTCTCAGCTCCGGAAATGTCCCCGTGGTATCATGGAAACCCAAGAGACTTTTTGGAGCTTTTTACCCACACATTCTTTAGATGTGCCAAATCCATTTTAGTTTTACATATGGCCCTATTAGATGTTGCATCAGAAAGCAGGCTCAAAAAAAATTTAGGGCTCTCTGGGATTAATAAGAGCAAAGAACCTCCCCCCATGGGGTTGGAAGCTGCCGTTGACCTTCCTTGCTCCCTGTGCCACCTGCCGAACGCTGCTCAGGTACCACTAAGCTGGGTCCCTGAAACGTTGCCCGCAAAACCTCTAACTTTATCTAACATAATTTGTTTAATTGACTTTTGAAAATTCACTTTGCCATTTCAAAATGAATACTTAACAGGAGCTACTGTATTCAGAAAACTGAAGGTGTATTTACCATTCTGTTATTGTGGATAAACCTTCCACATACTTCCATTTCAAAGCTCATAATGTTTGCAGAAGTATATGTTAGCGGAAATAGGGTTAGAGTTTTAAAGCTGCCCAAAATTAAGCTATTCAAAAGTTATGATAATTTTAAAGAAATGCTAAAGGTTTTTGCATTAGAAGAAAAATATGTAGCTGTAAAAGAGAGTTTCTCTTTTGTAATTGTCGATTCTGATACCCAAAAATATTGATTTCTTATCTCTTGTAGGATATGAGATTTTTGCATAAACGCTATGTGTAGAAATAACAATATCTTAGTTGAAAATATTTCCTGTAAATTGGGTGGGTATTTGGGATTCCAGAGTAGATTCATTTTCTCAATAGGCTGTGACTGCACAATTGTATTTCCCATTCCTAAAGAAAACTTTCGACAGCTCAGTGGTTCTTGACCAGACCTTTCAGAAGGCCTGGGAAGGGATTTGCACACCAAGCACTCAGCAAGTGCTGGCGCTAGTTATTAGTGGCATTGAAATATGATTTTTGGGTGCAAGAACTCCTGTATATTCCCTCTGTGGGAAGATGGTGTGAGGGAGGTGCCCAGCCTGCCCGTGTAGACCCCACTTACTCACAGCGCTTCCAGACACTCCTGGTCCTTCGCATTTCGATACATAAACTAAGACAATTGTTCTTGCCTTGGGTTCACATCCCGTATATGGAACGTAACACGTGGAACGCACAACACGCGAAATAATAATGCTTTACTGAAAAATCTTCAGTCTCTTATTTTTAAAGAGGTGAAAGAAAAAATATTTACCAGGAAAAAAATATTGCTATGGTAATCTGTTCACCCACAGTTTTTGGCCTCAGGGCCCTTATAAATATAGATGGAATGGGAGGAGACGGGGGCCGGAAGCAGATGGTCTGTGCCGAATCTGGGCTGCCCGGGGAGGATTCCTGGTCACTTTTCCCACTCACAGTGGGTTTCTCCTTGGCTGTTGTTCTGAGATGGCTGAACTTGCGAGAATGGGAGAAGGTGGAACAGAGTCTGTCCACCCCCTCGTCTCCTCGCAGTGGGAGGTGCCCCTTCTCTCAGGACACGCAGACTGTGCAGTGACGGCTGCATGCACGCGTGTCCCCTCCGCTGGGCTGCGAGGTCCCTGTGAGCAGGACTTCTCTCCTGCGCACTCCACCTCCAGAACCCGCTGCCTCCTTGGAGGAGCTTCATGCAGGTTTGCTGAATGAATGAATGGACGTGCAGGTTGCAGCCCCGTGAAGGAAACAAAAGCATGCCTTTTCAGGATCCAGGTTTATTTTTAGGCTATGTCTCTCTAATCTCTCATGTGTTCTTTTGTCTGTGACAGTTACACAAATACAGCTTGTAAGACACCACCGTTGAATAGTGAGATGGTGACAGACGGTTCCTTTCAGGTTGTAATATGCGGTGCAGATTCCTGTGAACACCCAGGGAGAGGAGCCTGGTGTCCTCCCGGGCTCCCTTCCCTCTTTAAATCCGTTGGGAGCAGAGCCCATTGCTCGTGTTCTTCTAACGAACTCACATCCAGACTTGGTACCGAACAGCTGGCATGCTCTCCGCGCATCCGCATCCTTCCAGCTGTGCTGGGCTACAGAGCCCCCTTCGGGGGCAGAGGACACGCGGTGAGGATGGGGCCAGCTCTTTCCCTGGCTTCCCTTCCAAGAGCTGCGGGGGGGAAGCTGGCCACACACCACGTCCCCTGCTTCCCTGACCTCAGGCCCCTTTCCCCCCAATTTATCACCTTTCCATCCTTGTTGATTGAAAAGGATCTATTTTGTTACCTACTAACCCATTTTCTTTTCCATTCCAAACCTTTAAGCAGTTTCATACTGATTGTTTTTTTGAGGTGAACTTCATGTATGGCAAATTAGTCATTTTAAAGTGAAGAATTCAGTACATTCTCAATATTGTGCAACCAACACCTCTACCTAGTTTCAGAGCATTTTTCGTCATCCCAGAGGAAACTCCGTACCTATCAAGCAATTGCTCCCTGTTCCCTGCCCCATCTCCTCTCCCCACCCCCCTGGCAACCTCCAGTGTGTTTTCTGTCTATATGGAATTACTTATTCTGGATATTTTATATAAATAGTATCCTGCAATGTGAGTTTTTGCCCAAATTTTGTTCACTAGCATGATGTTTTTGAGGTTCATCCACATTATAGCATGTATCAGTACCTTATTCCATTTTAAGGCTGGTTAATATTCCATTGTATGGATATACCATATGCTGTTCATTCATCATTCTGTGATGGAAACTTATGTTTCCACCTTTTGGCTGTTAAGAAAGTGCTGTTATGAACGTGTGTGTACGTGTATTTGTTTGAGTACCTGTTTTCAGTTCTTTAGGGTATATACCTAGCAGTGGAATTGCTGGGTCATATGGTTATTCCATAGTTAACTTCTTGAGCAACTGCCAATCTGTGTTCCACAACAGCTGAAACATGTATAAGCCATTTTATTTTGTTTCTTACATGCCCATACTCTCTGCATCCACTCTCACTAACTCTGAGACGGCACCCGTCCACCCTCCCTGGGTATCCCTGTACAGTTTAGTAGATAAAGAATCCACGGTGTGCATTCTAAAACACAGACACAAAACCCTGCTACTTTAGGACCAGATTTGCATCCGTACCCCAGGAACTGCTCAGGTTAACCTAATGTCTGCAATGGTTTGGATGCCAAAACTGAAAGTCCCCAAATTTTGAAAACAAAGTCTTTTTCTCCATCACATTCATTAGTTCTTTCTTGTAATCCAGTGGATTTGTGTGAGTATGCCGTTATATTCTGTAATGATATTATTTCGTAAATGAGCATGTCTCATGTTTCTCATGTTGTTTTATGCAGCCTTTAATAGGAAGGAAAGAGGAAGCACATAGGAACCAGAACACTTTGTGACTTTCAATCCTTTTCTTCCCCCTGTAGGTATCATTCTTCCTCTTCATTATCTTCGTGGTGTACACCATGCTGCCCTTCAACATGCGAGACGCCATCATCGCCAGCGTCCTCACCGCCTCTTCCCACACCATTGTGCTGAGCGCCTGCCTGTCTTCAACTCCGGGGGCCAAGGAGCACCTGGTCTGGCAGGTGGGTGCCCCTCCGCATTCTCAGGGGATGACCTCTGCATCCCGCACGTGTTCAGGGTGTATCCGTAGTCTGGTACCTGGAAGCTGCTTCCTTTGGGCTCCTTGGGCTGGCTCTGAGCGACACTAGGGGAAGCCAGCCCCACCAATGACCTCCATTGGCAGGACCCACAGTCACTTAGCAGTTACCAACAGTGATCTAATGTGTTAGCAGGAAAATTGGATATGACAACTCCATTTTGCTGATTGCTGAATGGTGGTATGACTTTGATGATTAAAAGGTGTTCTTACTATACATCATAATTTAACACTCTTATTGATAGAGTAAAATAACTTATACAATCAAATTAATAATTATTTCCCACCTCTCTCTTTACCATGATATCCAAAACCCTCTCATTATGGAGGACAAAAAAATTCTCCATTTTTAAATCTTCTGGCAAATCCATGAGCATTATAAAATAAAATAGTTCTTTAAAATGCTACAAAAACAAATTTTGCCTTACTAATAAATGGCATTTCAAAGAAGCCATTCTATTTAATTAGTTAAAAGCATTTTAAAAGCTATTGGATTTCCTGTTATGTACATCCATAAACATGAAGGCCAGTGATTTGGAGTTATTCCTAATGGTCTCCAATTTTTTACCTATAAAAAGTATGTGTAATTCGCTCTGTGGAGATCAATTGCGACAAATGCAGCCATGGTATAAAATACAGCAGGGATGAGAAAATTACAGTTGTGAATAGCACCATGCCATTGGAAAGGGGATTTAGACATGGGCCACCTAAGCTCTGCTGGGTCTCAGAAACCCATTTTTCATTCACTTGACATGGCGTTTCATTTGGAAACTTGAGCTGGGCCTGGAGACTTACCCTTGGGTCTGTAGTAGTCTCTCCTAGTTTGTAAGCTTTTTAGGGATCGCTTTTCTCAATATTCATCTCCTAGCACTCAGAACATCACTTTCATCAAGAGTAGCCAGAAAGATCTGCATTCATTAAGCATCCGTCATCCTCACTGAGTGCAGAGGCAGTGGCCTCTGGTTTCACACAGTGGGCTAGAGTTTCACCCTGGCTCATTCAGATGTCACTAGGAAGCATCCATTCCCCAGAAGAGGAGGAAAGCCAAACTGTTCCTCTGTGCATTCCCTTGACACATACCAGTCTCCTGCACCACTTAAGACAAAGACAGGGGCTGGCCGGTATCTACTCAAAGGACAGAATGAAAGTGGGGTGTTTTATTTTTATTTTAAAACATTTAATTGAAAATAAAGATTGTAAGCATTCAGGGCATACAGTGTGATGATCTGATATACATACATATTGTGTAATGACTATCGTGATCCAATTATCTAGCACATCCATCACCACTCTTGGTATGTATTAGACCCGCAGAACTTGTTCATCTTATTGCTGAAAGTGTGTACCATTTGACCAACATCTCCCCATTTCCCACGCCCCCTGGCTTCTGGCAACCACCATTCTATGCAAAAGAACAATTCAGCCATAGCTGGGAAGCAGCGGGAGAAATGGTCCTGTGTGCACGAGCTCTGCCCCCCAGCTTTTGTTTCCTGTTTCTGCAGTTCAGAACCTTCCCTGAGAATGTTTATGGGACATTTCTCCTTTCTCATATAAATTCCACTCTTCCACCCTCCCCTTTACGTGAGCTGTTAAGCTCAACACTGGGTAGTCATATACAGGTCAGGGTGGGGGGTATGTGTTTGCAGTGGGAGCAAGTATGTAATCTGCTCAGCCGGTTTTCATTCTGAAATAACCATGGGAAGCCCTCCTTGCATGGGCACCAGGACGCTCAGACATGTCGCGGCTCACGGCACCTTCATGGTTTGGGGTGGCCTGGAGCACATCCCTTGGACATACCTATCTCTCCTGCCCCATAAATGAAATGTCTGTGGGTGGAGATGTCACAGGAAAAAGAATCTGGAAATAAGGGATTTTAATGCCTGTCTGTAAGAATCAAACAGGGTTAAAAAACAAAAACAAAAAAAGAAAAAGGAAGTTCTTCACAAAGAACCTTGTATATTCTAGGTCATCAAATATTGTGTTGATTTGGGTTTTTTTCAAAGCATTTTTATTTTCTTGTATTAGTAAAAAAAAAAAATTGGGAAAGAATGTAACCTTACGTTTTTATTTACTCACTTTCCCAAACGAGCAAAGAAAAATACTTCTTGTCAGCAGACAAGAAGTCAGAGGTAGGATAATTCTGAAATAGCAAAAAAAATAAAAATGCCTTATTCTGTAATATTCATATAAGAATAACATTGAAAGGAACGGAAGAACGTGAAGTCCATTTCCGATACCTTCAGAAGTAATTTCACCACGACTCCAAGAGCTGGGAAAGACAGGATGTGCCAACAAATTTAAAATGGAAGGTTTTAGGTGAACTTCACAGTAATGAAGAGAGGAGATTTCAGTGCCTTTGGCCACTGCTGGAAATATAACCTAAAAATACCACTGGTTTGAGATGGAAGGAAAACATTTTATTGAATTCTTCATATGCACAGTTATTTATATTGCTGTGGTGTAATTGAGTAAAGCAGTGCTATAAAGGACGCTGGTCTGCGTAAAGAACGAGGTTGCCCGTCAGTGATGGCCAATCTCACTCCGCCTTCTGAACCACCAGAGGAGGAGTGTATTTTGTTTAACACAGATCCATAGTAAAAATATTTTGTTTCATTTTATTTCTTTGAACATTGGCAATCTACCGGTAGCATGTAGTACCTATCTATTAATCTAAATATTGACTGAATATAATAAAACCCTGTTTTCCTTTCCTGCTGCATAGCAGAGTCATTGTTTTCAGAGAATTCATGTTACCAGCATTTTCCTTGAAGTACAAGGCTTTCTCATGCTATGATATATCACCTAATTGAAGAAACTTAGTTAATAACTGAAAGTTACATATGGTATTTTGTAACACATTTTAAAGTTAAATTATAGTCTCTAATACATTTTGTAACTTTTATTTTTAAATAGTCACAGACTTACCATTAAGTTGCAAATATAGTACAGAGAATTACCTTTTTCCTAAACCATCTGATGGTAAGTTGCCCATCTGATGTCCCATGACCCTGAATGCTTTAGTGTGTATTTCCTGCAATGCCATTCTCCTGCATGACCACAGCACCCGTGTCAACACTGGGACAGTCACATGGCTCTGTTCCTGCCATCTGACGCAGACCCCATCCAGGTTCCTTCGGCTCTCGCAGTAATGCCCTTATGCAAAAGGCCCAGCCCGGAATCCTGGCATGGCATGGCGCAGGGTTCTTCTGTCTGCTGGAGTCTGGAACAAATCTCGAGTGCTGCTTTGGCCTCGTGATCTTAACACTCTGGAAGGTTGCAGGCCCGTTACTTTGTATAACGCCCTTCAACTTGGTTTGTCAGATGCGTCCTCATGCATAGATTCAGGTTCTTCATCTGTGACGGGAGTCAGAGTGACGGCGAGTGTGTCCTCGTGGAGTGTTGTCCGGGGGACGTGTCATTTCACTCTGTCCCCTTACTGTGTTCATTTGTGCTCTGGCTGTGTCCACCAGCACTTTCTACATTGAAATGACTCTTTTCCTTTCATAATTAATACATATTTTGTGGAAAGTTACATTGAAATTAGGCACGTGTGTTGTGTTTTTATCAAACTCTTGATTGATTGATTGATTGATGTACGTGTCTATGGCCTTGCATTTTCCTTTTTATTCAATAGGGTATAAACCGTTGCCATCACCATGCATTTTCATGCCCACGTTGGCTTTGATTTGCCAAGTGGACACGCCTTCACGCTGGCCCCTGTGCCTTCCTGATCCAAACCCCTCATCGTCTGGGCACTTTCTTGCTTTTCCTGTTTCAAGCCCATCCAGTTCCACCCTACCCTCTCCCTAAAATCAGCCCCCTCTAAGGAAGCCAGGTTCTTAGTGAAGAATGGCATTTAGAGGCAAGACCTGGGCATCCGATGTTTGCATTGCCACTGGACTGTCAGTACACCAGAGGGAGGCCAAGCACATTTACTCTGCATTCATTTTTATAGACACTCTGTACTAACAACTCTGCCTTCACTTGGATATCTCCGTCTCCAACCACCACAGGTTTCATTCCAGTTCTCTCCCTTTGCATTGTCGGTTCCTTGACCCATAGTGAAAAAATTCAGCTCCCACGATTCTCGCTCTATTTCCTCACTGCACCAGCTTCCGTCTATAACCAGCCTCCGCTCTACTGCCTCCCCTCCCCGGCAGATGCCTTCTCACTGGGCTTCTGCCCTGGTCCTCACGCCCAGCTTTCCCGCCACGTGCCTGTGCTCCTGCTGGGCTCGGGCTCTGTGGGACTGCCCCTCGCCTGGGTGTCCCCCTCCTCTGCTCAGCTCTGTCCCCTGGGCTTGACCTCTCCTGCTGTGGACACTCCTCACAGCTAGCTTTGGCACCCTGGGACGGATACAGCTTCCCCTGACCTCTGCCGGTACACACGCCTCCTTCCTCGGGCTTGTCTGATGGCTTAAGGATTGAATTATCGAGGACAGAAGGAGAAAGACAAGGGGAAAAGGGCAGAGGCCTTGAAGGGAGGGGGAAGGAAAAGAAGAGAAGTTGGTTGAGGGGTAGAGAAATGCAGTTAGTGGGAAGAAGTAGCACAGGAGGGAAAGCATAGTTTACAGTAATTTACTGTGTATTTTAAAACAGCTAGAAGAGAATTGTAATGATCCCAACACAGAGAAAAGATAAATGTTTGAAGTGATGGATATTCCAAGTACCCCGATGGGATACTACACGTTATATACAGGTATCAAAATATCACATGCGCCCCCAGAATGTGTACGGCTGTTATATATCCATCAAAAAAGAAGAAGAAAAGAAAAAGAGATGAAACAAGGAAGAGAAAGAGAACTCACGGATTTCGAACATGGCATTTATTAATATTTGTGAAAGAAGAAATATTTTTCAATTACTCTCTGATTTACTTTGTGCTGGTCTCTGCAAGTTTTTCGTTTTTTTTTTTTTTAATAACTCTTTTCTTTTTGGTATCCTAACCAGGTTTTGAAGTCATGCTTTTTCTGTAATCTGGGATTATGAAGAGATTTTAGGACTCCAAAATCCCTTAATAATGAAGGGAAGAAAATCAAGAAACTTAAAGAAAAGCAGTTTTATATTGTCCATGTAAGAATAATATACCATTTCTGTATGATAAGTTCAGCGTAAGCACCAAAATCCCTTAGTAATCAGTGATTAACAGGAAAATAAGAATTTTACTTATATGGTAGGATAATGTACATTTGAAAGTTCCAGGAGAGCAGCAAGGAGTGTTCTTTGCTTATCATTTTATGAAGGCAAGGGGAAACCGAGGCTGGAAAACAAGAAAAGACACCGTCCCCTGCCCCGTCTCATGCTGTGTGGCTGCCCCCTGCCTGGGCCCGGGGAGGTGGTCGCTGTGCCTCCACTGGAGGACACAGGAGGCGGAAATCGGGCCTTCCAGCCAGGGCCAGCGGGTCGTGGGCAGAAGCCTCTGAGCAGCCTGAGCCTTGTGCCTCTGTAGCGTTTATTTCATCCTAAATATGCGTCTCGCCTGCTCTTAGTTGCTTCACGTTCCTGGGGCAGCGTCACTGTTGGCATAATAAGGAACCAACCTCAAGGAATTTTCAAATATTCCTATTTATATGTCATGTTAGCATTTTGTATTTGAGACTTTCTTACTTTTCTTTCATTTTTATTTCCTGGGTATCCATAGCACGTTCTGAATTTTCATTCTGTTATCTTTTATTTTCCTTTGAGTGAGGGGGAAATTTGAATATAGACTTACTTAAGCAAGCCAGTTATGTGAGAATCCGTATGTATTAAAGCAGGCAGGCTAAGGAGTGCTTATTGATTTTGTAACAGGATTACTTATATGATAGGGAAATTTCATAGGATTTTTTTTACACACTGGTTGCTTTAATATATTAAGTTGTGATGCAATTTGAAAAATTTTAGATTGCGTCTAATATAGTAGGTCGTCTATGACAAGTGTGTAATCGATAGCAGTGTGGATTTGTTACATAACTGATTCTTTTGAAGCATGATTCAGGAAGCGTATATTGGAGTCTGGAATTAAATTGCATTTAGGATCTAATCTGAGAAGCTCAAAGGAAAAACAACAGGTTACCAGCTGCCCAATTTCTGGCTGTGGAAGAGACTAATTGTTAGGAATTTGGACCTCTGCTCTGACTGTTTTGTTTTCAGAGAAGCACAGGGTATTAATTTTTCCATAAGAATAACAACAAAAAAAGGAGACTGTGCCATTGCTCCTTCTGTATAGCATGAAGTTACTGATTAAGTAGAATCCATATCCTAGTTTAGCAAGCTATTGCTGCCTATGCTAAAGATATTATAACTTGCAAGGAAAGGGGGTAAGGATGGAGAAGAGATGAAAATAGGAACGTGCCTAATGTGACTAACTCCTAGAGCAAATCTATGTGCGTTTCCCATCCCTGCTCTCCTTCCTGCGCCTCTGTCCCTTCCTCGGCCTGACACATGTATTCCTTCTCTCCATTGGCACCTTTGTTATACCAGGGAGAGATTTGGTAGGACACATGAACAACAACAATAGCATGAATACTTAATGCAGAACATCAAACCACTTTTAAAATGCTCTGGAAACTTCTAGAACAAAAAAAAAAGAGAATTAGAGATCTTGAACTTCCGTGTTGGTAACTAACAATTTGACTGTAATGGAATGCGACCTAGGTTTATTTTTCAGCATTTGTGGAGCTGCTTTGGGGAAGGCATGGAAGAAACACAGGCATAGGGAAGCCTTCCCAGAACACGAATTTGTTATTGGGAATTGGATCGAAGGAACATGAGAAAAAGGATTTCTTTACAAATGAAAAGTGGTGCGTGGTCATCCCTCAGCTGTCTCTTTCCTCCTCTTGAGTCTGTCTCTGAACTCCGTGTCCGCTGTTCATTCAAAGTGATGGATTCATGACAAATACGATACTTTTTTATAGATCGGTTAAATGTTGGCTGGTGGCACCTTTCACTGACGTTTCACTTGACATCTTGGTAGTGATTTTCCTCCTAATTGCAGCAATCCATGCATCTTTGGTTCGTTAGTTACAAAGATCTGAGGCTCTGCTTATTCCAAATCCTTATTTTTGAAGCAAGTGGTTAGTTTGTGAAAGATACTGATTCTGAGCATTTATTAAACCATCAGTAATTGCTCTTTGAAACTCCTAAAAGACAGTGAGAAAATCAGCATCCCCAGTTGGGAGTCACGCAGGACAGACTCCTCGTATGTTCTTGCAGCACAGAGTGAGGAATCTGCTAAGTTATATGAACTAAAGACAATACTGTATCTGCAGCTTGACCTTAGCAAGAATATTGCTCTGGTTCTAAGGGTTTCTCTTTAAAGCATGGAGAGAAACGCAGTGAACTGATGCAGCGCACAGAGGATTACAGCATCCCTTGGAGACATTCCAAGGAGAGGCAGAGCTGGGGCTGATCCTAGCTGTCTGTTAATTGAGAGTGGTAATCATGGCTTCTTCTAGGGAAGCGGGATGATGGAGTGAAGTGGTGATAAATGACAAGGACTAAACTGGAGCTGGTGCATGGTTAGTGCTCAGAAGCATCAGGTGTTAATAGCTCCTTGGAAATAGACTGCAGTATTCTCGTTATGTTTGCAGAGTACAACAAACTGGGCAGGCTGGGGACAGAGGGCATGCATTGTCATTCTGTTCTTGCAGCAGTAATCACAGCATGCTTTCGATGAGAATAATGTGCATAAATTTTTACCTCACTTAGGAGAAGAGAGGTCCTGATGGCCAGACTCTGGGCTAATCATTTCCAAGACACCTCTCAGCAGTTTGTGAGTGTTCTGGTGTGGCAGAGGGTGTGGGATGGTGAACTGAGTGAACACTTTGGCCTCGGCAGAACCTGGGTTTGGATTCTACTTCTCCTGCTTTGTAGCTGGTGAATATGGGGGTCGACCTCCCAGACCCTCCTCAAAGAGAGATTGGCTGCCCAGCTGTTGGGCATGTTGTCCGCAGCTGGCTTTCAGCCATCAGCCCCTCAGGGATGGCCTGAAGGGACCTGCCAGCCCAAGGTCGTGCCCTGTAGAGGATGGCCCACACCCATGACCGATTGGGTTGGAGTGTGAGTCCCTTCCGTTCTGGCTGCGTGCAAGCAACTCTGGCAGGCCCTTTCGGCTCCAGAGTGTCATGAGTTTGCCTGACGTTGCTGGGTCTGCAGAGCAGCTCACCTGTCCACTGCCTGTTCTGCCGCTGTCCTTCCCCACAGGCGTTGCTCCCGAGGGCACTCCCTGATAAACACCAACCCCATTGCAGAATGGGCTTCCTGGAGAATCCAAACTGCAATGCCACATGAGCTTGGCCTAATTGTTTAGCTAACTCAGTTTTGTCATCTGTACAGTGGCAACAGTAATGGCCGGCTTCCCTGCGTGGTTGCTGGACTTGGTGCTAATTGGGTGACTTACTGTTCATGAAGAACCTGCTGTCAAGCTGGGCTAGTATTGAGTCCTCAGTGAACAGCAGATAGCAGCAGCAGCTGCAGTAACGCATTTTACTAAGTTTTCATAATTTTATAGACGCTGAAAGAAACAGAGCTTAAAAGTACTTTGGGGAATGCAGTCATAATCAAAATCCCAATGGCCTGTGTAGTGGAGCAGGGCAAGAGTTGGAGACCCTCAGAGCCCAAGTCTGGCTCTGGCTCACTGTCCCAGACTCAGGACAGTGGACTTCATCCCCGAGAGGTCCTGGAAGCCCATGCTCCACTTACGGGTGTGATTAGAAAGTTCTGCTCATGCCCAGGGATCTGAGCTCCTTGTAGCTGAACGGACCACCTGTCTTTGGTGTTGAGATGGAGATCCCCATGTTCACCCCTCGGCAGGATGGAGAGGGAGAAATACAGGAGCAGGCATTTGCAGGGTCACTTGCCAGCTCGATGTCTTGGATTCCTGTACCACTCCCGTGTCTTGTTCCTTGGGGAAGCCTACTCTGCTCCCAGGCAACCCGGACCGTTACTCTTTTCCTCTAACTCTCACAGCCAGATGGCACCTTGATAAGGTGGACCCGACCATCTGATGTCTGTGTTTTGTGGTCTTGAAGACATTCGCCTACACAGCTCCATCTCTTTGAATCTCTTCTCCCGCCCCCAGCTGAGATCCTGCATTGGTTTCGTAGGGCTGCTCCAACAAATTGCTGCAAAACTCAGATGCCTGAAACAACAGAAATTTATAAATTCTGACATTTATTCTCTCACAGAAATCAAATCCAAGGCGTTGGCAGAGTTGGTTCCCTCTGTAGGTTGTGAAGGAGAATACGTTTATGCCTCTCTCTTAGATTCTGGGGGTTGCCAGCGGTCCTCAGCACTCTTTGGCCTAGGGCTCCATAATTCCAGCCTGCGCCTCCGTTTTCATGTGGCTTTCTTCTGTCTCTGTACCTTTTCTGCTTATGTCTCTTATAAGGACACTGGTTGTTGTATTTAAGGGCCACTCTAAATTCAAGATGGTCTCATTGCAGTATCCTTAATTACATCTGCAAAGACCCTTATTTTACAAAAGTCGTATGTGGAGGTTCCCAGTGGACATAACTTTTGAGGGAGCTCACTGTTCGGCCCAACACAGATACCAGCGCCCACGCTGCGGTTCCGCTCCTCCTCCTCCGCAGGTTTTGCAGACTGTTCCCTGCGTTCTTCAAGGCCAGAGAGTCTGTGAGCTTCGTTTTCTCTCACCTGCTCAAGTGCTGCTAAGTTCTATGGTGCACAGTGTATGAAGATACCTTCTTGGTAAATATTTATGGTAGCCGAGGACATAAAGGAAAACTAGAGGAATTCAGAATGAAGAAACAAATGAGAATCACACCCTTGTTCAAACAAAGCTATTACTGTTATCCATAGGGCAAACAAAAAGAATTCTTGCCGGATGGTTGCACATAGGTAGGGCAACTAAGCGTCTGCTCTTGGCTCTTTGCCTACTTTTAAAAACAGATAATATGTTCACAGTTGAGAGAGAGACAGAAAGAGGAAGAGATGGGGGTGAGAGGGAGAGAGAAAAAAAGCGAGAGTTTCATAGGGTTTTGGGTGAATTTGCTTCTTCCAGCCACTTGTGAATTCTCATTGTTTGTGGTAGTTTTTCATTTGATCCTCTTAGGTTTTCCAAGTATATAATCACATTATTTTTAAGTGGCTCTCCACTTTATAATTTTTAAAACTTCTTTTTTTTTTTCAATTGCTTTTCCTGGTACTTCAGGAAAAAAGGGTTACTATCAAGGCAGTTGTAGTAGACACATGTGTCTAATTTTTTTATCTAGTAGGACTAATATTTTCCCTGTAAGCAATATTCTGGCTTTGGGGCTAAGTTAAATAAATTTTATAGTGTGAAGGAAGTATCCATTGATTCGTATTTAGAGACTGTTTTTGGTTTTTTTGCTTTTTCTTTAAAGAGTAGATCTTGAACTGTATCAAAAGACTTTTTTTTTTTTTAATTTCAGAGAATTACAGGGGTACAAATTCTTTGGTTACATATATTGCCTTTGTACCACCCAACAAGCATGCCCATCCTCTAGACGGTGCGCACCACATCCATTAGGTGTGAATTTACCCATCCTCACTGCCCTTTCCCTCCTGCCCGACACCCTATGAATGTTACTTCCCATGTGTGCACATTAGTGTTGATCAGTTAGTACCAATTGAATACTGAGTACATGTGGTGTTTCTTTTTCCATTCTTGCGATACGTCACTTAAAGAATGGGCTTCAGCTCCATTCAGGATAACGCAATAGATAGTTCATCATTTTTTTTATGGCTGAGTAGAACTCCATGGTATACATATACCACATTTTATTAATCCACTTATGTATTGATGGGCATTTGGATTGTTTCCACATCTTTGCAATTTTGAATTGTGCTGCCACAAACATTCTAGAGCAGATGTCTTTTTAATAAAATGTCTTTTGTTCCTTTGGATAGATACCCAGTAGTGGAATTGCTGGATCAAATGGTAGTTCGACTTGCAGTTCTTTGTGATATCTCCATACTACCTTCCATAGAGGTCGTACTAGTTTGTAGTCCCACCAGCAGTGTATAAGTAAGATTTTTTTTTTTTATTCATTCATGGTCAAGGCTATGATTTCTCTCCTTTTTTATTTTATTTTATTTCAGCATATTATGGGGGTACAAATATTTAGGTTACATACATTGCCTTTGCCCCACGTGAGTCAGAGCTTCAAGCGTGTCCATCCCCAAGACGGTGCACACTGCACCCATTACGTGTGTATATACCCATCCCCTTTTCCCCCTTCTCGTCTGCCCAACATCCTATGAATGTTACTCCCGTTTGCACATAGGTGTTGAGCAGTTAGTACCAATTTAATGGTGAGTACATGTGGTGTCTCTTTTTCCATTCTTTTCCATTTTGGTTGCATTCTTCAGCTCCATCCAAGATAATACTATAGGTAGTCCATCATTTTTTTTATGGCTGAGTAGAACTCCATGGTATACATATACCACATTTTATTAATCCACTTACGTATTGATGGGCACTTGGGTTGTTTCCACATCTTGGCAATTCTGCATTGTGCCACCATAAACATTTGAGTGTAGATGTCTTTTTTGTAAAATGTCTTTTTTTTCCTTTGGGTAGATACCCAGTAGTGAGATTGCTGGATCAAATTATAGTTCTACTTTTAGTTCTTTGAGATATCTCAATACTACTATCCATAGACATTGTACTAGTTTGCAGTCCTACCAGCAATGTATGAGTAAGATTTTTTTTTATAATCACTCATGGGCAAGGCTATGATTTCTCTCCTTTTTAAAACATAGAACAATTCATGAATTTCTGGAATTATCCTCAGTAGATCATGTTGTGTTTTATGCTTTAATTTATTACTTCACTCTTTTCATCAATAACTAATTAAGGATTTTGCATTTATCTTGACATTGACAAGATCGAACACTAAGACAGGATGGTTCTGAGTGCTTTGCTCATTCATGAGCTTCTTTGATTGCAAATGTGCATACGTGTTAGATTAGGTTAGATAGGACTTCCTATTTTTGCTGTAAAATATTTCTGTTTAGGTTTATTTTCTCTCTTCTGGACTTTGTTTTTGTCAAAGATATTTTCTTTTAAATACAGTCTCTTTCATTCAGGGTTTCAGTTGTATTTCTTAAAGTTACAGTTCCCTCTGTATTCGTGTTTACTTTTTCCTGGTTAGTTTCTTATTCTTGGGATTTGCCCCTTCTCCACTTATTCTTGATTCATATAGCTAACATTTTGTTTATTTTACTTTATTTCTCCAAATAATGAGTTTTGGATATATTTATTATTTTTATGGGTTTTCTTTTTTTAATTTCAGTTTTTTTGCTTTATTAATTTCTTATTTTCATTTTCTTTTGTATTTCTAACTTCTTGTGTTAGACGATGTATTTTTCTTTCATTTATTTATATAAGTATTGAAGGCTATAAATTTTCCTTTGAAAATGGCTTTAGCTCTGTGCCTCAGATGTGCTCATTATTTACTATATATTTTGCTGATTTGGTTTGAATTTCTTTTTTGTCAAAGAAACTTCTGTTGTTTTATTTTCAGATGAAAGGAGATTTTTCTGTTCTATTTGTATTATTAATCTTAGTTTTATTGCATTAAGATTAGAAATTGTCCATATTCTTTCTACTTTTCTCATGTGCTCTTTTAACATGAACTACATACTATTATCGTTGTCGATCACTTTCACCATTAGCACGAGAACTTAGTGAGCGCTCGTGGTGGGTGAATCGCTGTGCTGATGCTGATTTCATCCTCGTGTTTCCCCATAGCCAAGGGGATGCTAACTGTGAGATCCTGCACATGCACCTTGCTGATGGCATTTCTTTTTGAGCCCAGCCTCCTGAACACCCTGAATCCGGGGGCTCCCACGAGCATGCATGCAATGTGAACTGGTTGACGCGGCTCTCACACGTCTGGCTGGGCCCCTCACCTTGGATGGGTATGTCTCTGCTTCCTCCCTGACCCTGCAGCCTCATCTGCAAGGAGTGTTCTCTTACAGCATCATTCTTGCCTCCCACACCTGGGTCCTCCTTGCTTTGGTGGTCCTCATACCCCATTGGAGGCTGGGGATTCTGTCAATTGTCTAACTTTGATGGAAACAAAGGTCACATGTGTGTTTCCCATTCTCTTTGGTGTTCTGGATAATTTCCCTGTGAGAAGAGGAACTGTTGTGTTTGTGTGTCATACTGGAAATACTTAGTTTTCAACCTTTTCTTTGGTTTCTTAAAAGTTTACTCTGTACACCACATCTAAACTTCAAACTCTAGATTAAGATATTGACCTAAGATGAGAAGGGGAAGAAGAAAAGCAAAGAGGAAGAAAGAGAACAGAGTTTTATTACAATTTAGAATGCTCTTCTAAGATCCCCAACCTTGACTTCTCTGGTTTGGTGAAAGTTTAGCAGATCTGAGTGTCAGCATCATTTAAAACTGCAGTCAACAACCCCCAGGCCATGGACTGGTACTGGTCCAGCAAAGCTTCTTCTGTATTTACAGCCACTCCCCGTCCCTGGCATCACTGCATAAGCTCCACCTCCTGTCAGATCAGCAACGGCACTAGATTCTTATAGGAGCATGAACCCTACTGCAAACTGTGCATGCGAGGGATCTAGGTTATGCCTCCTTATGAGAATCTGATGCCTGATGATCTGAGGTGGAGCTGAGGTGGTGATGCTAGCATTGGGGAGCAGCTGCAAATACAGATCATCATTAGCAGAGAGGTCTGACTGCACAATGAATGTAATGCGCTTGAATCATCCCAAACCATCCCTCCATCCCATCTGTGGAAAACCGTCTTCCATGAAACCAGTGCCTGGTGCCATAATGGTTGGGGACCACTGGTTTAAAGGACTCATGCAACAAAGCCTTCCTGCTTTCCTTCCCTCATTTGAATCACATCTGCCAGAAGACAGACTTGCTTCTGAGCAGACCAGAAGGAGAACTGGGGTGGGTGGTGACAGTGCCAGCGCCCCAGCCTTAGGTGACAGAGGTGAAGCACTGATGTGGACATGGAGGTTGACAAGGTGGGGAACCGCGTGTGCTCCTGTGGCACCCCGCTTTTTGTTACCATTGTCAATTTTTACAGGAGCCGTCACATTGTATTTCAGTATGCTTGTTTGTCTCTGTGTCCCTCCCACCTTCTTTCTGACACATTCCCTTGGCTTTGAGATGAGCTTCTGAGACTGACGGCAGGAACCAAAGCTTTTCACTGTTTCTATTTGTCCCAACACCAAGCGTACATAGCATAGCATCGAATGGCTGAGTCCTGACTAAATCCATGAGTGACGAAACGAATGAGTACACAAATGTGTGACCAAGTGCAGGTCATAACAAGCCTTCAGGTGTCTTCGATGTCACCAAACAGGGGAAGTCATGGACTGTTCTTTCTTGTCACACCCACCGTCTCCGAGCATGGCAGCCGAACACAAAGTAGCTGAGGTAGCGGTGTCCTTTTGGGGTAATCGTGACGAGTGGTGACAGTCACAGCTCCCTCACACCTCACGTTGTTCTCTTGTCTTCTTCCAGATATGTGAGATCCTCACAGGGATCTGAAATCTCTTTTTGAGCTCTTCAAATTCATAGTATCGTAAGGGAATGAGATGATTGAAGAAATAGGAAACAGATGTACAGAGAGAAAATCAGAGATCTGGGATTTCTTATTATTGTCATTGGCAGAAGAGTGAGCTGACATTGAGCTGCCTTTGATGACATTATGGCCCATAGGAAGAATAGGGACTGGTTGCTTGATTCCAAGAAGCCTTTGTGATGTTTGTGTCTGCACAACAAAGATTGCCTGATTTTAGCTATTTAACTGGGCAGAGAAGGTCACTGATTTGATTTACTATTAATACATAATTAACAGCATTTCAGAAATACTGTCAGAGACACTGGGGACATTAATCTGAAGTTAACTGCCTTGCATATAGCCCAGAAAGCTTTGTCAATGAGGTAGTTACTGCTCCAAGCTATGAGTTATAAAATTCTGATGTAAGGCTTATTAACAAGCTGAAGACTGTTTCTTGATTTAGTGCAAGGGAGGTTGTCTGAGACAGAGCTGAACTTTCATTTGGAAGATCCTCAAGATGCCTGTGGAAGATTATGCAGACTCTCGTGGGTGGAAGTCTTCAGTCGCGAGCCCAGTAGTACACCCCTCAGGACCAGACACTCAGGACAGGCTTGGTGGTTGCAGCAGTGGTGACAGTTGTTGAGACAGAGGTGGATGGATCCCAGCAGAGGTGAAGAGGTGACTTGAAAACCCTCATCTGGGCACATGGGACACCACTCATCACTGTCATCCTCCCAAAAACCCTGCAGAGTCGGTTTGGCTGTTATAAGTAATTCTCATTTTTATTGACCCTCCGAGAACTTCCCAGATGACTGTAGGAACCGGAGTCTTATCACTGTGACACTTTCATGTCTCACTGGATATCAGTTTCCCAGCCTTCCCAGTTCTTTTTGTTGTTTGATCAGATATCTAGGTATTTCTCTCAAATGGAGTTTATCTGTACCTACTCATCTAACAGCTTTAGGGATTCTTGTGGAGTTTTGGTCAGGCATAGTTTTTTCTTATAAATAAGGCTTCAAAACGATCTAATGTTTTTAGAGTAAACATTTATTTCTAAACAAAATTTGAGTAAAGGAAGCATGTAGACTGCACAATTATTTCCTTTCCTTCCCCTAACTCTGTCTCACATGGAATTTAAAGAATGTTTTGGGTTTCGATGAAGGGGCTAGGAAGTGTGTAGAAATTTTACCTTGGTGTTAAATTCTTACAGAAGATCTTACAAATTATTTCAAGCTTATTTTTTGGACCAATTTAAGATTTTCATTTCTTATTGAATGTGTTTTTAAAATCTAATATTTATAATACCCACAAAGTGAAAATATTTCCATTTCGTTGCAAGCCTTTTGACTTGTGTATAATTTAAGAATCATTTTGATTTTTTCCGGCTCCAGGTCTCAATACACGTTTGTCTTAAGTATTAGTCAGCTCAGTATCTCCACTTCAGTGCTCAACAAGTATTTCCAACAAAGCGGTCCCTAAATTCATTACTTTCCCACCCTGGTGTCCTCTATGTCCGTGGATGGCATTACCATGCCCTGGGCTTCCCAGCCATCAGGTTAGGGCCCACCTTGTCCCTTCCTCGGTCTCCTCATACTCCCCTCCTGCTCACTGCACATTCTTCACTGTCTCCTCCCGCCCCTGCCCTGGGTCAGAGCGCACCGCTTACTGCCTGGGAAGCTGCCAGCACCCTCGTACCCATGTCTTACCCATGGCTTTCCAGGTGACCATGCTAAAACTCAAGTCTGCCTTTGTAATCCTTCAAATGAATTCTCATTGCTTGCAGAACAAAATATTCAGATCTCTAGGCGTAGCACCTAGGCCCTGTACCGCATGGGCTTTTGCAGCCTCTCCCCTCTCCTCCCTCGCAGGGAGTCTGAGCTCTGCAGATGCTCAGCTACCAGCAGGTCACTGACTGTGCTCTGCCATCGCTCACCTCGGTGTTGTTAAGTCTGTTCTGTCCTCCATTCAGAGCACCCCACTATTGTCACCTGGCCAGTGCCTAGGTGTCAGCCACAGAAAGTCCCTGAAGGCCCATGAGCCTATCCCAGGAACCTGCATTTGAGCTTTGAGAGCAGCTTCATGCTCCTCTTACCTGAATAACACCGACTCTCTGTCCTGATCCCTGTACTATGCAAACTCCTTGAGAGAAGGAACTTTGTCTTTGATCTCTGGTACATAGCAGGCAGTGCTTATTGGTTATACAGAATATAAAATATTTTTGTTGAATCTCCCAGAACTAAAATACATGTTTCTTCTTTTCAAAGATAGCATGATGCGTAATGGAAAGAACTTTAATTTTGGAGTCAGAAAGACTTGAGCTCAAATCCCAGTTCTGCATGAATTGGTTGTATGAATTTTAGTAAGTGATTTAGTTCCTCTGACCATCTGTTTACTTATCTGTAAAAGAGGACCAATAACAGAATTGGGCTGAGGATTAGGGATTGGGGATGTGTAATTCCTAGCTGAATGCTTGGTTCCTGTTAAGTGTCCAATAAATGGTGGCTGTTTATAAGGTTATGACTTTCTGGGGTTTCTCTCCCTCTGGCTTATTTGTTGTTATTTTTCAGTAACACACACGTAATCAACCTTTAAAGGTAGGAAAGGACTTCTGCCTGAGATATTTAGATGGAAGAAAACACTGTACATCAAACAAGATATTCGATGGTGGTTTTTTTTGGAACAGTTGATGGATGAATCATATAAACTCTTTAATGGGAAGAAGCATAACAGTGTATCAATTAGCTCAACAGTGAAATGTCCAGAACTAGAAAATCATTATGTAGTGTGAAAGGTGAGCATAAAAAAGTACTTTAACTGGTTTTCACAACTAATTTCTTGAAAAAAATTTTTACTAAGTTGTATTCTTTTTACAAATCAGCTTGAAATTTTGAAAAATATCTCTCATAAAGTTAGATAACTTGTTAAATTGATGTCAATGGCAAGTTCATTAATCTATCCGGCAGACATATTGTAAGCAACTATAACATCCCAGTACTTTTTCATGGGTTATCAAAATAAATATTATTTAAAAAAAAAACGCAAAAATTAAAACTTCAAGCACCTTAGCATTACTAGAAAACCGATAAATATCCCTGACATCCAGAAACGTGGCTTCATAACAATATAAAAAGGAAAGGTGATTATTTCCCTTGCAATAGAATTCTTCACAAATAATTCACCGTCATCAAGGCACACCTAGTCTACCGGGACTAAGAGGGTGCTGTGCAGTGATACCAGGTGTCGCCAGTCACTGGACTGTGAGGTTGTCAACGGAGCTTGCAAATAAGACCGTGCTCCACGAAAAAAGACTTGTGTATGTTCTAGAACAGGGATTCACAGTCTTTTACTGGGAAGGGCCAGAGAGTAAATATTTTCAGACTGTGGGCCATCTGGTTTCGGTGGCTACTATTCAACTGCACTTTAGGAACAGTTACGATGACGTCTAAGCAAATGGCTGTGGCCGTGTGCCAATAAAACTTTACTTATAAAAACAGGCAGTGGCTAGACTTGGTCCATGGGCCTGTTCTAGAATAATAACCAGTAATCTTATTCCCACTCTAACTAGAATAATTTATCACCCCACAAAATCCTTCAATGTCTATTAAAATTCTGTTACTATTAATAAATACAGTTAATTATTTTTTCAGAAACTTACAATATGCAACTTCCAAACCAGCCTTTCCTTTTGGAACTATGCCCCCATCTCTTTGTTCTGTGAGCCTCAGAACAAGCTCCCGGGTGTCAAATCCCTGGTGAATGTGAGGTTAGTTTTTATTTAATTGGTCTCAACACCGCTGCTCTGGCTGTAAGATTTTTCTCCTTTCCCCATCTCTGATTTCGGTGATGCCCTGAATGTGTCTGAACATCATCTGCTGGATTTCAAGCAGAGGCTTTGGATTTCGTGAAGCACATTTACAATTCAGACACCATGTAAGTGTCTTGGAAATTCAGGCGCACATGCCATACGTGTTTCAGCCTGTGGGGTTCTGTTAAACATTTCCCAAAGAGCCTCCCATAGATCAGAATGAAAATATCCCAGGATGCGCCAGTCAGCATTTCTCGGGGCTCATGTCCTGGCTGGGGTCTCTGCTGTGAAAGATACACACAGCTGGTGGTGAGATAACACTGCCTTTTATTTTACTGAGGGATCCCCGATTCATGATGCTGCTTCTGCACTCTGACCTCTGCTTCTCTATTTTTGATTGAGTGCCTATCCAGGGAGGGATCCAGGGATGATCAGAGCCTACTTAGGGAGGAAAGGTGCTTGAGGACTTTCTTCCTGTACGCAGGGGTTGCCGCAGCAGTCTGCCCACTCAGCTGTCAGGCTTCATTCTCTGAGCTGAGAATGTCCCCGTGACGCTGTGTTTCCCGTACAGCTGCCCAGTCATAGTCAGCCCTCCTGACCAACGTGCCTGATCCAGACACAGAGCGTCAGTCCCTGCAGCCTTCTCCACTTGCGTCCACTTGCATTTCTCTTTTTGTGAAATAACCAAGTGATTCTAAGTGATTTGGCTTCTGACAAAATCCACTTTCGTGGGGTCTTAAAAGACCCTTGAGATATTTTGTTTAGAATGTCTGAACATTTAGCATGCAGGGTTTTCATGGTCTGCCCAAAGCTGGCATCTAAAAATAAAATTTAAGCTGACTGGCAGCATGAGAAGTGCCCAAATCAGCAGATGGTGTGAAATGCAAGACTTGTAAAATGAAAATATATTCACCAGAATATACATCCTTCCCCATTTATTAAAGGTCTGATGGGAACACATGCTCCTGGTAGAGGCAGTGGGCTGTTTGACTGGGGGCGTCGGAGATGAGGACTGGGGGTAGGAGCCTGTGTTTGAGCCAGGTGCTTGGTGAGCTCCTGCCGGGTTCCCTGAGGACAACACGGAGCCATGTAGCTGGAAGGCCGTGCCAGCTGGAAGGCCCAGCCCTGATGGGTCAGGGAGGTCCACGGTGGCTGAGTGACCCACCTCCACATGAAGGGAACTTCTTCAGGGACACCTTACAGGGTCACCCCTGGGTCTGTCTGTCCCACATTTTAAATCAAAGGCTAGTTTGGTGGCAGAGGTGATTCTGAGAGCAGCCCTGTAGCAACTTGTGATGACAAGAGCCGGGAGGACATGCTGGATAAATGGAAGCAGAATACAGAGTTCCAAAGGAATTTTGTCCAGGTAGGACACATGATACGTCATTTAAAATGGAAATAACATACACGATAAATATGAAAGAAACAATATAAATACAAGGGCCTCTGTCTTACTGCCCTTAATGTGAAATACAATTATTTCCTGGAAATAAGTTAATAATAACTATCAGGTTAACATTTACTAATTAATTAGCATTGAATTGACTAAGGATAACTAGCATTTGCTTTTCCAAGTGCTTCGCACGTCCTGACTCATGGCATCCTCCCCACCTTTCCCAGCTGGGCACGCCGCCCTTCCTACTTCAGAGGCAGTGGCAGCAGGAGGCTCAGTCGCCCGGCTGTGGGGGGAGGCCCCAGACAGTCTCACTGCAGAACCCACCCCCCAGCCCCCCACCCTGCTGTTTTAAACAGCCAAAATAGGAGCCCTGGCTGTTCCAGAGCTCGCGATGGAAGTAGCATCTTGAGTGATTTCAGCGGCTTTAACGGCAGACTGGGGAGGAGTTAAATCTTTTCACAGGTTCAGTAACCGGAGATGCTGAGTTACAATTTACAGGAAAGACAGTTAAAGCATTACAGAAAGAATGGGTCTGTCCAAGGCCTAAGGTGGAGCCATGCCAGTCTCTCCGATTCAGTCGTGTGTGAATCCCCCTGCAGAAGCCCTCTCGTCCATCGTGTGAGGGGTTTGGAGAAAATGATCCCGAGGTCTGTTCCAGTCTTGTCCTTTCGTGATAAGGCAGCAAAGTGCAGAGCATCCATGTGAAAACTGCTGGAAAACGATGAAAGGGGAGAAACAATGGCCCTTGAGAGGCAAAGGAAGGCATCTGGTGGTGGCGTGACTGAGAAGGGATGGGCCGGGCGCTCGCTACGGAGCAGTGCTGAGAAAGTTCGGTGAGAGACGCTGGCTGCGGGACCCACTGGAAGTGAGCAACATGCTTCCTTTTCCCAGGCCCAGGTGAAAACCACTTGGCCTTTTTTTCTTTTTTCTTGCTTTCTATATCTGTCTTTTATGAAACAGAGGCTAAAAACAAAACAAAACAAAACAAACAAGCAAAAGCAAAACAAAAGGACTATAACCCATTTACCCAGAAAGACCCTTTGAAAATCAGGAAACTCATGAAACGGCGTGACAAGACAGACCACTGAACCGATCCGACTGGTGTGCAAGGAGCAAACTGGCGCCCCACAGGCGCCCCGCAAAGCCGTCCGCTAGGTGTCCTTGCACACCCCACCCCACAGTGTCTCTCGGAGCCATCCTGGATTTACCTGCCAAGTTCAGTATCCCTAACGTGATGCCTCTGTCTCTCCTCTCCACACCGAAGAGAAAAATGGTGTTCTAGAGAACTTGTTCCCTGCGAGTGTTTGACAGTGTGCTGGCTACTTAGAACTCGGGAAGTTTCCCCTCCCTGTTAATGAAAGAGCAGGTCGTGGCAGGATCTGTGGGCCCGCGAGGCCGAGGAGCCAGCGCCATTCCCTTCAGGAGGCTTGCAGGAGTTTCCAGCGCAGGGACAGCTTGTCCAGGTCCATCCCGCCCAGCACCAGCAGTCCCAGAAACTCGGCTGACAAAGGGGTGCCTTTCTACTACATCTGCTTTAAATGTGTCCCCGTTTTTGTGCTTGGAAAACCTGGCTTGTCCTTCAGAAGGGCAGTGGCCTCTCCCCAAAGGTCACCTAGACGTGACAGTAATCCTTCCACACACAATCAGTGGTTTCCACTCCAGCCGATAAGCCGCCCTTTCTCTCCTTCCTTCTTTCCCACAGTTGCATTTCCCAGTAATCCCTGCCCGGCAGGGGCCAGCCACAGGAGCTGGGCTTGGAGATTGGAGTGTTATCAGAGCCACCGCAGCTATGCAGGTGAGGGGGTTGCCGCAGACCAGACGTTGGAGGAAATTTCTACTTCCGAGTGATCGTTTTTCCAGGACTATTGGCAGAAATTCACGTTTTCTGTCTGAGGAAGCTATCCAGGAAAGATAAGCTTCCTCCCCCGGTTGATCTATTAAATAATAGGACCACACGGCCCTCCCGTTAGGCAGTACGAAATGCCTGCATGAAAGCACACTACTAAGGCTGCATTTTCTGGTACCCATCCCTGGGGCCCTCTCCGTATAAGACAGAACAGAAATCCAGTTCATCTGACACCTTCCCATAGATCTTTATTTCCCCAGTGCCGTGCCCAGAGTGGGCTTTGAATGAATGACAGTGCGTGACTAAACGCATCGGTGGTAACAGGTGGTGACTGACAGCCACGTTTACTTGGGGCTGACTGTGCGGAGCCAGCAGTATCCGCGGTGTTTGACGTGCTGCATTGTATCTGATCCTGGCAGTGAGGTTTCTACTTCCTTTTCACCGGTGTGAGAGCTGAGCCGGGGAGGGAGGAGGTGACTGGCGCAGAGCCCACCTCGTGGGCGCGGCAGAGCTGGATTCAGGTGCAGACACGTGGACTCTACTTCCTGCGCCCGTGGTCAGCCCATCCCAGTCGGCTGACTGTCCGGGTCATCCCAGAATATACCGTGAAGCTCCACTCTTGCTTCCTTCCGTCAGTTCCTTCTCCACTGAGGACTGATCTTGTAAAACCAGACCGTGTCATGTGTTATGCCTAAAACGCACCCCCCGCTAGACTAAAAGCAAAACGCCTTTGACGGCTCTCATGGCCGTTGCCTTCCCCGCTCGCCTCTCCTCGGCTGCCTTCTCCTTCCGTGGTTTGCAGGGAGCTCCGCGTGGAGTCTTCCCTGGCCCTATCTGCTTCCTCAGCTGCAGGTTGTCTCGCCTGAGAGACAGCTGACTCCACAACCCAAGCAAGCCTCACTGTTCCTTCTCCAGACTCCTTTGGCATTTGCTGTAAAGAATTTTGCATCATTTCAACTATACGTTTCCTTTTCCATTTGCTTGGTGTCTGTCTTCTTATTGTCCTCAAAAGCTCCATGGGCGTACGAGAGTGGGAGCCTCTTTCAGAACACGGTACTCCTGCGCACTCCCAGATGGTGAACACCCCAGGCTGCTGCTGCTGTTTATGAGAAACTGCACAGAAATAGGATGTTCCTCCAGGGAAGGGCTCGGTGGGGCAGTCACACCTGGCAGTGGGTAAATGCAGGACCCAGAGCAGGAGTAGAGACCTCTGGCTTCCTTATTTTATTCATTCGCTCACCCAGTGCTGTGGTGTCGCCTTTGACAGACACTCAGGTTAGGAAATGCTCTGTCTCCATGAACTGGTCACCTGGTGGACGTGACCGGCAGCTCCTGGATAACTACGGCAGCGTGCCTTCTTTCCCTGCTGCTGGAGTGGCGCAGGGCCTGGGCAGCATGAGTGGGGTCCTAAAAAATTTCCTGGAGCAGCAAACGGTCTGGGTCCTGCATCTGCGTCTGTCCTGTGTGAGGGCACATGCTGGCAGGTGGGTGTGCCTGGCGAGACCAGAGCCTGCAAGAAGCAGAAGCAGAAAGGTGGGCTTTCCAGGACTTTCTTACAAGCCTGCAGAACGAGAGAGCCTGCCTGTCTTCTTATTCTCTGCATCAGCGGTGGTGCACCTGCGTGCCCTGCCCTGTCCTACGCAGGTGCTGTTAAGCTGTTCCCCCCTTGCAGGTGACACACATTTTGCAGCAAGCAGTTATGTCAGCAGGTGGAGAGCTGCTGTCTACTTCCCGTTGCTGCTCCTGTGGTTTAGTTTTGAAGGTACAGCTGCTCCCCGCCTTGCACTCACCACTCAGCCTTCCTGCTAGAGGACCACGCAGTCATTCGTCGGTAATGGACTTTGTGGCCAGCTCACTGCTTCCCACCTGTGAAGCTGGTGGACGACTCTACACTACGCCCTGTGCGCTGAGATTTAGGAGTCTTTGTTATGCAAATGGCCCCGGTTAGCTGCCCATCTTCATACATTTCCCCATCTTTATATGTTTCTTGACATCCCAGGTTCTCCTCGGGGCTCCATGTATGGCTCAAATGAAACCACCGTGGTTCCATTGACATCTGCCCCTCTCAGGGCTGAACCTGATGGTGGAAATAACATTTGTGAAACTGTTTTTATTTCCCTGTGGAGCCCAATTAAATAAACATGTCACCTCTGGCACGCAGCAAAGTAGCATTTTTTAATTAGGAAAAAAGTTTTGTCTAGAAAGTTCTAATATTAGCAAGTCAAGTTTGTATACATCAATGATTTCTTCTTAAATTGATTTTTCTCTTCAATATAAAAAGAAAAAATAGCATTATCTACTTAAAGTAGTTATGAGACTACTTTGTATATATATGTTCGTATGTATTATATATTACAGATAATATATATTAAATTTATGTATTAAAATTTATACATATATACATATATATATATATATATCATGATGTAAAAGCCAATAATTAAAAACTGGGTGAGGGCCAGGCGTAGTGGCTCACGCCCTGTAATCCCAGGACTTTGGGAGGCCGAGGTGGAAGGATTACTTGAGGCCAGGAGTTCAAGGTTACAGTGAACTGTGATCAGACGGCTGCACTCCAGCCTGGGTGACAGGGCGAGACCCTGTCTCTAAGAAAACCAAACCAACCAAACCAAAAACTGGATGAGAAAATAGAATGGCTGCATAGAAATAATCGTGGCAAGAATGCAGATTGCAGTGGATGTAATTTTCGAACAGCTGGCAGAATATTTAACCATGAACCTATGTGTCACTGTGTCGTACGTTTCTGTTTACATAAACAAATTCTCCTTCAGTTTTGCACCAGTGGCTCCTCATTATTTAGTCCCTTCAAGAATAAACTATTACAGTCTCAGCTCCTGCCAGTAACTTTAATAATTTTTCTTAATAGCAGTAGATCTGAAATGTTTCTTCAGGCTCAAGTGCTTTGATCCCTGAAAAACGTTGAAAGTGGAGTCAAGACAGTATTGCCCACACATTCGGCCCTCCTGGCAACTCGCCTAGAACCCCAAAGCCATCTGTGATTTGCATATAAATGAACTTTGTAAAATTAAAAATAAACATGCACCCATGATATTTACTTGTCTGCCTTTGTTCCTTGCTCTGCGAGGAGAGGTAGCAGGCTGAGTGAATTCATCCACCCTGAAACCCCGGGGTGGAGCCGTTCTCGCTGCATCTGCAGTTAGCAGCAAATAATTACAGGTGGCGTTTTTGTCGGCAAGGATAATGATACTGAAAAAAAGAGTTAGAAAGGCGTTCATGAAGCCAATAGTATTACATAACAGCTATGGGCTCTGTCCTGTTGGAATCATGCTATAATTCTTACAAAGGACCATAAATGCTATGAAAATTGCATTTGTACGAAGTACTTGGAGTAAACATTTCTTCTTTAGGCCTCTTCTGTCAGCGTCGTGATGGCCAAGTCTGCTGGTCGGACCCCATGAGATGTCTGCGTCCCTCTGGGCTATGAGCCCTCTCCTCTTGCCCTCTGTTACCCCGGGGCAGTGCTGTCGTCCCCTAATCGGGATCTGCATCGCTGTGTCTCGAATGCCTGCCGGGCTCAGTCCCCTCCCTGCATCACACCTCACCTGCGACAGCACCCGTCCCAGTGTGGCCTCCCAGGCCCTTCATTCTCACCCCCGTTCCACTCACACTCACTGTTGCACACTGATCTGCTTGGAAATGCCTGAGCCCCTGCTCCCGGGGGCCCCTGGAACCTCAGGGCCGACATTCCATGACATTCTCTCATGTCTCTGCTCCCTCTTTTTTCTCTGCCCACGGAATTTCTATTTATCATTTTAAAATTGGCTGGAGAGGCACCTGATCTGAGAAGTATGTCTTGACCTCTCACAGGTATCTTTCTTTCGCTCTTTCTTTCCCTGTAGGTATTAACCAAATTCAAAACCTTCTGCAAGGTTCCAGCCCTCTGATTCTTGTCTTTAAGGACCAGTCTTCACTGTATCCACTTTCACTATAGCAGTGGCTCTAAAAGTCTCGTTTGGGGATGGGACAAGCAAAGGTAGGAAAATTGCTCTGTGTTCATGACAGTTAGGATTCAGGGCATGCGTGATTCATGTACATGGTTCTTTTCAGCCTCTTGACAATTGTATAAAATAACTGTTGTCACCCCATTTTAAATATTGACAAACTGACTTCAGAGATTTGAATTGACTCACCTGGGTGTCCACTGCCGGGAAGTGTCAAGGTCTGTGTTCTTCTTTTGCCATCTTACTGCCACTCAGTAAATGCCACTTCCGTCTTAAGATTCACAAAGCAAGTGTTTAGAAATGCTAATGCCTGTGATTTACTTTTAAGAATGCCTTAATAAGTTTGCTTACACATGTATTCTTTTAATTATTCCAAATATTTAAGAAAGTCCCCCATGTGCCAGACAGGAGTGAGTCCCGAGGGTTCGGTGACCACCGAGGGTAGCCAACACAGGTATCTGAACTAAAGGAGCATCAGTTGTCTTGTTAGCTCTAATGGATCACATTTTGGAGAAAGCTTATTTCAAGAGATGTTGGATGTTGCCATCAATATTTTCCATTGCATACTAGCTATGTATATATTTTGAGTGCCCAGTGTGTAATTATTAATTGGTTGAAAAAGATTTGGAGAGACCCACTGAGGTCACAGATAGCTCTTTGAAAGCCACTCCATGACTAAACTTTGTCTAAAATAATGCTTAATATCTTTTTATTATTTTTCTGTATGTATGAACCCATGAGAGATGTATTATTTGTATTTGTTATATATACTTAATTTTATTACCTGAAAATATATTTGCTGAAAATAGTGAAACCAGTACAGAGTTGTACCATTTAATTAAAATTATTATCAATGGCTTAATGCTAACCCTATAATATTTGGAGGTAGATTTTAATAGAACTATTGACTGGAAGGAGCAATGGATTTGTCATAATTGCTTTCAATAAATAGAGCTTCCAGTTAGACTTAGAAAGGGCGCTTTCATGAAACCAGCCGAAGTACTGGTGTAAAGCTCTTCAAATAAACCATAAACCGACTTGTTAAGGCAGAGAAAAACAAACTTTTCTCCTTGATCTACATTTTGATTACATTATTATAAAAAATCTATCTGAAAATGAGGGGCTAGGACTGTGAGTCTTTCATCATTGAGAAGCAGTGTTTTGATGGTTGACAGACCCTCTTTCAACATCTTTGCACATGCCAAGGCTACGGAGAAGGAGTCTTTATTTGTTGTAAATCTTTGTGTCTTTCTTTTTCCTGAGGGAATAAAATCATCCAAATACCATATTTAAGAAATTAGAAAAAATTGGATCCTCTATGCCTCACATGCTTGGAAGCCTTTGAATTGTAATACAAGTTCGTTTTGTTAAAAATATTTATTGAACACAATACTTCTTTTTAAATGTTTTGTGGCAACTTCTTCTGATCCCCAGAAATCCCCTTTTGGTCTGGTCATTCAAATCAGGTGATAGGAAGAGTGTGGTAGAAAGATTTTTTTTTGTATTTATAATATCTTATTATTTTTCACCAGACATATACCAGAATAACTTGGCCTTCTTACCTTCTTATTAACTTTAAAGATATAATAGGGTTTTATTTTGAAAGAAGGCTACTTTTGTTCTTAAGTTGCCCTTATGTACTAGACATTTAGTGCTCTTATATACTAGAGATTTAGAACCAATATATAGTATTTTTAAATAATTTCCTTTAAATACATTACTTATTACTACTCTTTTAAAATGGGATGGAATTCTATGGCCCACCGTCCACCTTACTCGTGAAGGAGAATTTAACCAGCCATTCGGGGGTCTGGTGAGCTACTGTGTCATAGTTGAACCACTTTTTCCTCCTTTTTCCTTCATGGGAAACCCTGTAAGACTAGACTTTCCTAACACAAGTTGAGACTTCTTAGCAGATGCTTAAGCCCAAGAACATGCCGTTAAGAGCAGACGGCAGAGAACCCCCTTTCGTTTCAGTGATAATCCGTGGCTGCCGACACTCATTGGGAAATATTCCATGTCTTGACTGGTCTGGTGCCCATATGGGATCACAGATGTGTCAAAACTTATTTAAATGCTTAAAACGATGCATCTTATTTCTGTAAGCTTTGCCTTGGTAAAGTTCGTCTGAAGTCTACAGGTTCTGAAGGCCGCTTGCCTTTGACAAGGCCGCTTTGGAAGGCTCTTCCTTGCCTTTCTGCTTAGGTCCAAAGACAGGGCTTAAAAGCGGGAAAATGTCGTCAGACTACAAAGCAGTAGCTCACCTGACCCCTGCTCCATCTGGCCTTAACATTAAACTAAACTTCACTGAATTGGGCCTGAATGACGGTTTTGAGAAGCATCACCAAGTCCCTGCAGACGAGTGACAGTGCTCGTCAGGTAAGCTGAGGGAACAGAACCAGAGAGTGCACAGTGGTTAACTGTGGGGTGGCCTGGGTCTGGGCGAGGTGACCCCACTCTCATGTCACGTTGCACCCCTCTGTCAGAGGGACTAATGGGCGCGCTCTCCCCCGCCAGCCCATGGAAGCACCATAGATACCCCGAGTGGTCCGGAGAGCACTCTCACCAAGAGTGATCCCAGCGGTGCACAGAATTAGAAGCATGAGGATGCCCCTCAATTTCCTTCTCAATACAGACAGAAAATGTAGGGAAATAGTAAACACAATAAGGCGCCAATAGTGATGTGCTCTTGCTAATGTTACTGTGAAAATCCCTCTGCGGCATAAATTATTTAAGAAACATGGAGAGCTTAGAAGTAAGCAAGTAAAAATAAGCCATTCAAGCATCTTATGTCTTTAACAAAGGACGTCAGAGAAAAAGGTCAGGTTTAAAAAATAAATAAACAAGCACACAAATAAATACGAATTTGTATCTGAAACTAGTCATGCCAAGGCTGTCCACAGAAAAGAAAACGATTAGTCAAATTTTAAATATGCTTGAATTTAGGTTTTTCTTCTTTCAAATTAAAAGGAAATGAATAAAGGGATTTTTCTTGATTTTTTTTAACAAAAGCATTAATTAATCTGAGCACTTCTGTCCTGCATGAGAGAACTCAAGGGTTCCCATGACATTTTGAACAGTGAACATATTTTTGCATTTTAACCATAATGAAGACAATATGTTATTCTTAATAAAGAAATGGTTATTTGGGAACTGGAAGTACGTATTTGATTTTAATTACAATCACCAAATGTTTACTTGCTGTAAATAAAAGTCTGGGTGGGGTTTGGTTAGCTCATGTGCATTCTAATACTGTGATTCTTTTGAACAAATATGTGTACTAGGCTCTTCACAAGCTCATAGAGACTTCAAATTTGATCCTTTGAGGCCAAAAAGTATGTCATCTGGGTAGCCAGAGCAACTTCTTTTAATCCTCAGGTTTTAAAAGTCCCAGCAAAGTGGGCCTTGGGTCAAACTTGCCTTTGTTTTGAGTGACAAGGCTAACCCAGTGTCAGATTTACACCTAGAGCACACAGTTCATGATGGATTTCGTGGGGTCTCCATAAACACCTGAAATTCGATGAAATATTTTTGTATGTATGCAAATGTTTCAATAGTTTTCATTAGATATTCAAAGAGGTAAGTGATTTGTCCCAAACTGTGAAAAAACTGGAACAATGACTAAAAACCATTCTGCAGTTTGTTCCAACCTGATCCTCTCTCAGCTTTCCAGGTGTCATCTAAAGTGATCCCCTCCACCTGCCCCCAGGATGCTTTAAGGAAGGAAGTGGCACTTTTATAGTCAATTCATCCTCAGATCAAAAGTCATGCCTGTTTTATTCCACGAATACGTGGGTGTGCGTTATAGTCTTCAGTGAGCCTTTCTATTCTTGAACTGCTTTAAAGTACATCTTGAAAGGCAGGTATCCAACTCGTGGTCCTATGATGGCCCTGTTCAATCCGCCTGCAGCCTACGGGGGTCTCTTCCTTGGAAAGTTTGCTGTACAGGGAGGGAGATGCATCTTGCACTCAGTTACAGCCATTCATTCATTCAGCAAATATTTATTGAATGCCTGCTACACATTTAAATGGTTGCTTTCAAGTACCTATTCTAGTAAAAGTTATCTAAATTTAAGTAGCACTTACTATTTGTGTTTTGTGATATTTGTACTTGTTTGTGTTTTGAGGTAGGAATGCATTTTTGGCAAATTATTCAGATTTTCTCTTTTACATTGGTAAAAGTTGGTTCATTATATAGTTTCAATTGCTTCCATTTAGATAGAAAACATGGTTTGTCTGATACTTTTTTGTATATTATGGATGTTTATTTAAATATAACTTTGTGTCCATAATCAAAAATCATTTTAAATATAAATATATAGGAAGCTAACTTAAAAGAGGATTTTAAAATAGGAAGGTTAGGTACTTTCCAAGCACGTATAAATTTTATTTTAGGAATGTTGCATTCCTTTAACTTTAGGCATCATTTGTATCTTATAAATATAGGTAGTTGTATAATTTTCATGTATCTTTTCATATATCTTTATCAATTTCACATATCTTTTTGTAATGGGAATTAGTTTTAAATTCTGATTCAACTCAAGAGAATCAGTGATCTACCTGCTTTTACAGACACACACACACACACACACACACACACCTCATTCTTAGATAATAAAATCAACAATAAAATTAAAAGGATTATAGCCAATACTTTGGATTGTGTTAGTCTCATGATATAGACCTTTTTTGCCCACTGGGGTAGTCACTAGCCACATGTGGCTAGTTAAAATTAAATTTAACATAAAAAAGATAAAAATTCTGTTTCCCAATCACATAAGCTATGTTTCATGTGCTTAGCAGTTGTTTGTGGTTAGTGGCTACCATACTGGACAGCTCAGAAAAAGAACATAATTTATTTAGTCCACCTCCCGTAGCTATGCATTTAGGTAATTCCCAATATTATTATAGAATATTGTAAATCAT
>CAUYSK010098629.1:0-31114 GCA_963575035.1 Avahi laniger | reverse complement strand
CTCAGAAATGGAAAACCAAATACCACGTGTTGTCAAATATTAATATAAATGGGAGCTAAGCTACAGGTATGCAGGGACGTACAGAGTAGTACAATGGGCAGTGGAGACTCAGAAGGGGGAAGGTTGGGAGGGGAGTGAGGGAAGACAAAC
This sequence comes from Avahi laniger, assembly GCA_963575035.1. NCBI lineage: Eukaryota > Metazoa > Chordata > Mammalia > Primates > Indriidae > Avahi > Avahi laniger. The sequence goes on along the minus strand of CAUYSK010098629.1, from coordinate 30,964 downwards.
TACCCAATGAGTGCAATGTGCACTACTCAGGTAACAGATATACCAAAAACCCAGACATCACCAATGCAATTCCTCCATGTAACCACAAACCATCTGTACCCGTAAATCTATTGAAATAAAAAAAAAAGAAAGAAAGAAAGGTGCTTCACAAACCTTGTGGATGCATGATAAAAATTGATATTGATAAAGTGGCAATGTGTCCCTTTGAGTCATTTATAAAGATGCATGTTTTCTGCATTATCAGTACGAAAATGTTTAAACATACAGACTGCATCAGAATTGTCATACCACTGTAACTGGAATTAAGTGTTCATAATACACTTTCTAAAGTAGCAGTCTAAACCTGTTAATTATTCTAAACATAATCAAATTCATAAGCAGACCTCTTAACATTTATCTTTAAATCACCCCTGAGTGACAACCAACTCAATCATACTACTTCATAATCATTGCCCTAATATTTACTAAGGCCTAAGCTACTTAATTCTTCCAAATAAAAATGTCTGCACACCAAGAAAGCTACTTTCAAATACAATTCAAATCAAATAGGCAAAACCTTGGAGCTCTAGAAGAAAGAAAACAAATATTTTCTAATTCAGAGAGAAATATTACTATTATAATTAAAAGAAGCCATCTTCTTTATTTAAAAAAATACTGGTTGTTCAAAGATAAAATGCAAACTTGCCAACATTCATTGCATTCTCTCTCAAGATTCTTTGAGATCTACAAGCCACTGAAAAAATAAATCATCTCACTTCCACTTAAAACATTTTTGTCCTAAAATTAAAAGTTAAGAAAAAGAATACAAATTTGAGTAAGATAAATACATTAGTGTTGGATTATAATTCAAAATATAAATGATTGAATAAATAAAGAAATAGGGCAGAAGAGACAAATCTCCCATACAGAAGAATTCCCAATAATTTATTTAGCTACTCTGCCTGCAAGGAGATGAAGCAAATCTCCCCACGCTAGTGTGGGCCATGCATAGTGACTTCCTTCCAAAAAACACAGTAAGGAAAGTGGGGGAAAAGAATAATTTGACCATGGAGAGATCTGACAAACAACACCTCAGCCAGGTGATCAGGAATGACATCAGCAGCGATAAGCCACGTTGACAGTATTCACCCTTGAAATGATACCCTGAGAGATGATACTTCTGGTGTCTTCTTTTCAAACACCCATAACTCCAGTCCAATCATGAGAAATACATAACATAAATCCCAGTCGGGGGACATTCTACAAAATACCTGACCAGCACTCCTCAATATTGTCAAAAGCATCAAAAACAAGCAAAGGCTAAGTACCTGTCACTGCCAAGTGGAGCCCAAGGAGACGTAATGACAAAATGCAATGTGGTGTCTCAGATGGGACCCTGGAACATAAAAAGGACATTGGCTAAAAACTCAGAAAATATGAATAAAGTATGGGCTTTAGTTTTAAAAAAAGGAAAACCAGGTACATTCACAAGTCTCCTGAATCCTTTGAAATGAGCTTAAGTGAACCAGGAGTAAAATATGTTCTTTGCATTAATTGATTTTCTTTTCTCTGGCACAGGTTATTGGTTAACTAAGCATAAAAATATTACCAAATTGAGAGGGGGCATTTGAAGAAGTATTAAAATTATCAAATTGTGTCTTCATAAAGTGTTTTAAAAGTTTTCTGACTTAAATAACAGTGACAACATTTATAAATAATCTATTTGGAAAAGCAGGAAAAAAAAAAAAGCTGAGGAGTCTCAACTACCCCCTAGGAATTGTTCTCCTTCTGTGGAACTCTTGCTAATGTGAACCTTTATGGAGAAACAACATTATTAAATATTGACAGGCATTTAATTAGCATTTACTATGTCCCAAGAACAATTTCATGCCCCTTATACACATTAACTCATGTCTCACAACATCATCATCATCATTATTATTATCATCCCCATTTTACTAATGAGGAAATTGAGACCCTAAGAAGTTAAGTAACCTGCCCAGTAATCAAACTTGTAAGAGATAGAATCAGTTTCTGAACCCAGGCAGTCTGACTCCAGAGCATGTCCATCTGTCTTTTCAATGGGTTGCATCCCACCCCTCTTCTCTCTCTTGAGGATTCTGCCTGAGTGAGTGGAGGTCTGCCTGCCTCCCCTGCCCCATGCTGACTGCTCCCCTTGTCAGCCACCACCACCAATTTTGGGGAAACTTGGCAGGATTTCTGAGCAGGCAGATCAGCTTCTTGTTCATAGCGATTTAGTTCTCTAGGAAGCAGATTCCAAGACAGGGTTTAGCATGGAGGATGTTTATTAAAGAGGATGCAAGGGACCAACACCTGTGGAAGGGAGAGGTGACAAGCAGGCATGGGCAGGGGGAGAAGTCGAGCAGTGATCGGGCCCCAACAACACCCTCTGCCAACTCCTCAGGGGCTCTGCATCTGAAACAGCCCTGAGAGTCACCTCCACATGGAACAAGATGACCAGGCTTTCATAAATAGGATGATGAATTACCTGATCACCCTCCCTAAAAGCTATCACAGTCAGCATGGATCAAACTCTTCAGTTCCCTCTGCAGCCATGCCTAGTCAAAGCCAAGTGTCATGGGTTTCCAGTGACAGTTTTGCCAAAGCAGGGCCCATTTGGGGTAGATTATAATTAGAGTGATTTCACCTGACGGGTATCTCCCTTTGTACCTAAGTGTCAGTCATGGGGTTTGAAATTCCGCCATTAAAAATTCATTTTTTTTTTCTATTTTGAAGCTTTTTTTGTCATCAAAACACTTTTACGAAATTGGAAATACCCCTCCAAAGAGGCAATTTAAACCATTTTCAGCTAATCTTAGTGGACCTTAACTGATTGTCGCTGAGAGCAAAGAAGAGAACACTTTGAAAGAGAAATGGGGCACTAAAAGAAGAAGTAAGAGGGTGCCAAAGATGAATACTACCTTGCTTCACGGCTTTGCTAAGAGTCAGCTCTGCCCCTGAGTTCTCACAAAGACGCTACTCTCTTCTCTTTTCTTATTTATCATTTTAGTGCCCTCCGTCTTCTCGAAAACAACCTAAAGACTTTTCATGGAATGTCATATGATTCATAATTGCATTGTGATACACGAGGTAGAGTCCAATTTTATCTCTGAAACTGATTTTTTTCCCAATTGGACAATGTTTATTCCCAGTTGGGTCTTCTTGGTTTCTGCTACATGATACCAGGAGGAAAATGCCTAGAGATGTCTTTCAGATAAACTTTAGTCCTAACAGATCATGGGATTCCCCAAATATAACTGAAGATTTAATATGTGCCCTTATATTTACAGATGTCAATGCACGTTAAAGAAGATGTGAAAATTACTAGAAACCAATTTACAGCAGCTGGAGCAAATTAGGGCTCATTGCAAACTAAAAAAAAAAAAGAAAGAAAGAAAAAGGAAGTAATGAAACAACCAGCTCTAGGCAAACCATATGTGCCAGCCCAAATCTTTATTAATGGAAGTATAGCTACATGTTAAAGGGAATCTAGTTCCTACGGCGTATCTTAACAGTGATATGCACAGATTCTAATCCTTTAACCTCAAGGTAAGTTACCAAAATTATACAATGATTTAGAAGCAGTTACTATAGTGGCCTCATACAGTATTCACATGTTTGAAAGACCTCCATGTCATTCAATACACTGGCCCAAAATCACTATATTCTTTGAAATTTGGGAAAAAGTTACATTTTATTTTGCCATGCTGGAAAACTTAATTACCTACACAGAACATTCAAAGTAGTTGGCATACATATCTTGACTACAACTGAGATTTATAGCAATTACCAAAAAGGTACTAAAGCTTGAAACATTGGTAATAGGTCAACAGTTACCTTTTTCCTAATGTTAGTAATAATCTTTAATACATAGGGTCACAATTTCCATGTATGTGTTAAGACGCTAGCTAGAGAATGTGGCATCTCTGAACAAACATGAAGATCTAAAGAAATTTTCTTGCTCAGATGGCACCTGAAAATGACCCTTCAAATGAGCAAATCATGTGCAAGCTCCATCTGTACACAACAGTGGCAAAAAAAGATTATACAGCATGTCATAAATGTCAGGTTGACCTCATCAAGTTTAAGAGTTGCATTGTGACTCATAACACTTGCTCAACTCTCAGAACTGATCCACTCATTTCAGACATTTTCCATCCCCAAATTTTGCAGAGTTGGTTTAGTGCAAAAGAAAATGCATGAAAATCTCATCTCGTTGTGGATGAGACTTGAATCAAGAGTTAATACATCTTATCCTAATTATTATAATTTCCTTCTGATTCTCAACCCCATGTACATGCCTAATTTCCTCTGGCTAAACTTTTTAGCTCTCTAGCTGGTTGTTCTAGGTATTAATGTAAAAACAGAGCCAAATTGCCAAGTGTTTCTTAAACTTATCCTGCCATCGACTCTACTTAACATTTCAAACACTTTATTATCAACTACAGTTCACCATCATCACATATTAAAATATCATTAAAATAATATTGGACAAGATGCAGATTACCCAATTTTCCCTATTACTTGTAAGTTACTATTATAAGCAAAAATTACATTGTAATTCTTATAATAATACCCTAATGTTATTATTACTAAGAGTAGTAGTATACTTTTTTATCTACCATAGTTGAAGTGTACTTGTTGATATTCCTTATCATTACCTATGATTTGGGGTGAAACGTGATCAGAGTTTGATCCCATGAATTGCTTTTTAAAGAGGAATCTGCTGTTCTTTGATTCCTCTGACTGCTGGTAATCAAAGTTGCTCTTAAACATTTGAAGACACTGGCACAAAATCCACCAATCACTAATCATCCATATACATGTCTCTCTGGAACACTCCATTACCAAGGCAATAAAAAATGATGGTGCTTTTGAGTACAGCATCAGTATTTATATACTGTAGATAGTTTTACAGTTGAACATGTTATTATGTTTATGCCTAGCAGTAATAGCAATGTTCTCTGTTTAGTGATGACATAGTATGGAAAGGACTCTTATGGTCAACTGACTAGAAATAATTCATACACTATCATTATCATGAGATGGATGGTCTTACGCTAAAAATCCTATTAGCTACAACATTAAATGATCCTTTGTACATTTCTTACTCCAGGGTTAAGATACTCTGAGGTCCACTAATTCAAAGATTAGAATACCTCACAATTATGCTACCCCTTTTTTCCTAGTTAAAATGTTCACCTTTAAAATGTGTGGTTTTAATTATTTTGCATTATTAAATTCTCAACATGTACTGTATGTAAATTGTGATTCCTGAAGAAGTTTTGAACCATGAGGTATACTGACCACATAACTGCCTACTCATGTAATTTCCTTAGTAGGTCCTTTCAACATTCTCTCAATTTCTTCATTTCTTTCAATGTGTGTGGTACAGAATTCTTCCAACACATGGTATGCACCTATCAGAAGTTTCACTACTCTGTTTCATTAAAAGCATGGAGGGTGTGATTTCCAATCCTTTATAATTTTCGGATTTACTAATTAAATTGCTTCAATCGTGTCAAAGGCACTTTTTATCACTTAGAATATTAAAATCAGCCCTTTTTGGAGAACAAAGTCAATCAGAAAAACTCTAAAAGCATGAAAAAGTATTTCCTGTGTTCAGGTGACTTAAAAGGAACTCAAAGGAAATTCACCAAATTTAAATAAAAATTCATTATCCTAAAAGAAAATAAGCCTGCAAATTAAAGCCAAAGCAGCCAGCACCCTGAAAACAAGCCTATGGTAAAAGACAGCCCTACCTACAAAGAATATACTCTACTATTCTTACTCTCCTTTTTCATGCCCCTAAATCTAGGTAGTTGCATAGTAAATTATCTATCTGACACAGTCAGGAAATAGGATGCCTTGATTGATGTGTTGAATTAGGGAGACAGGAATTAAACATTTTGAAGCACTTATATGTGGCAAGCGTGGTCCACTGTATTTCATAATATTCAGTCCTCACAATATCCTGTAAGGTAAGCTTTATTATGCCCATTTTTCAGATGCAAAGACTGAGAGGAATGATGTTACATAACTTTTCAGAAGTTACTTGGCTAGCCAATGAAAAGCTGTGATCTAAATCACCTTGATTTCAACACCCTTACTTTTTAATTCACCATGCTTAATATATAAATATATATCACATTATATATAAATTATTACTTTCCAGATAATTACAATATAATAAAAATAAATTTGGATTATGAGAGATATAATTTATTCTCTTTGAAGATTCAGCAAACTTTTTTGTTATGCCCCAGTGTCATCATTGTACACATTTATTATCTTTTCATTATCAACATATCAGAAATGCCTATTGTCAGAGACTTATAATTAATGGAGTAACAAAGAATATATCTGTACAGGTATGTTCTCTCTATAGGAACATGATATATTTCGGAATTCCAAGAAATATGAGTAACCATTTCATGATTGTACATTAAGGTATGATTTCTCATTAAACATGATTGTATTGGGCTGTTTGTGTATTATCCTCACATGAAGCCTTTAGAACTTATTCAAAGCACAGAGCATGACATGCCCATCATCATACTTACCCTTTAAACTCCAGGGCACACTGGGTCCAAGCCTAACATCCAAATCCCCAAAGAGCTACTGCTTTTAATCCCTAATTAAGGAATGACCTGGAGTAACCCCTAACATCATCCAAAAGAAAAGACCGTTTCATTTGTTTTTCCAAATTCTCAAACTAAAGATAACCCTAAACAAAGTCACTTTCATCACATTACCATCATAGGGCCAAATACTGCTCAGCTCCTCTAGGCAGAATCTGGATTTTTAAAGAAGTTTGTAATGATCGAAAGTTTTCCTGACCCAAAACATAGATTCTCTAACAATAGCCTTTCTATCCTGGTCTGTGAATTAAAGAGATATTTAGAAGACAAAGACCCCACCCTTAGCATTGCATAGTCTTCATAGCTGCCTCTTCTACCAGGCTGACCATGATTTTCCCCATCCCAAACTTGTATTTCAGTGGACACTCTCATCTCATGCCAAATACAAAATTTTAAGCATTTCTCTGTTTTGGTATCTTTGTACTTCTGCATTGCTATGAAGTATTAGGATGGGCAAGCTGAAAAGGCAGGAAAAAAAATGATGTGATATCTATGCATAACCACAGTTTAAGTGAATCTAGGTCTATTGATGCTTTTACTCAAGTTCCATTTTAAATGATACAGATACATGCCATAAATAGAAAATTTTCTTCAGATGACTTAGCTAAGAATATGATAAATAAACCCTTTTTGATTTACAGGAAGTTCCTGAAAGATCACCTATTTGATATGTTGCAAAAACCAGGAAATATGCAGCTGTTAATATCAGAGAAGGAGATAGTCTGGGAGAAATCACATGGTCGGATTTATTAGTGGTCTAGGAGGTGCAGAGAAAGTAAACAAACTTGAAGTTTTGCATGTAACATGAAGCTTAGTGTATATTTCAAAGTTTCAAGGGCTGGTGATATTTGGGAAGGAAGAAACAATTTAGAAAAACAAAAAAAATGTATTAGTTTGCTAGAGTTGCCATAACAAAGTACCACAGACTGAGTGGCTTAAACAACAGAAATTCATTGTCTTAAAATTCTGGGGGCTAAAAGTGCAAGATCAAGGTTTCTTCGGAGGCCTCTCTCCTTGGCTTGTATTATAGATGGCCATCTTCAACCTGTGTCTTTACATGGTCTTCCCTCTGTACTTGACTGTGTCCAAATTTCTTCATTGGATCAGGGCCCACCCTAATGACCTCATTTTAACTCAATTGCTTCTTCCTATCTCCAAATACAGTCAGTCACATGCTGAGGTACAGAGAGTTAGGACTTCAACATATGAATTTTGGGGGAATATAACTCAGCCCAAATAGCAGGACATGCCAAATATAATCCCCTTCCAAAACTACCTATGTCCTCAGATGATTTCCATTATGAATGATGCAAAATGGAGTGATCCATTATAAAAGGGAAAATCAGGACCTGAGGTATGGATAGTAAAGGTGTTGCCATGGTTACATGGACAAAGACAATATTAAAAGTAGCCTGAGTACATAGGGCAATAAGTTCATTACAAAAACTTTTGGTAATAGTTGTAAGGTTTGATATCAATTTTATAAATTTTTAGCAAAAAGAAAGTACATTTAATCTATTCAAAATCTGATTATGTTCAAATAAAAGTACAGACACTTTCGTTCACTCATTCATTTTATTCTATATTTATTAGTAAGAGGCTACTACATGCTGTGCTGTAACCAAAGCCCACATAATAGTCAGTGCTTTGTTATCTGGTGAATGACAGCTTTTCAAAAGCCAGTCCTTTGGCAAGTCAGTGTTAAACTACTTTGCTTTTTGTTTTAATTGTTGGGTTACTTCTGCTAATTTCTAACAAGATTAGGCAAAATAAATTTTAGCGAGTTTTCAAATGCAACACACGCAGGAAATTATTATGCATACATACATGTACCATTGCCCTTTGTAGTCAAAAATACCACATTCGAAGCAAAGATTTCCCAGGTGCTTCCATGCGTTTGGAATAGTAATTATTAATGGGTGTCCTTTTCTCAGTAACAACATTTGAGTTAGCAACAGTCACTATAGCAGTGAGTCTGGAGCCCTCACTGCTGTCATGAAATTTACACTCAGATTGTGCCACTTAATGACTCTGAGGATTCATATCTGACTTTTCCCTTAGCTGCAGATTTGAATAGTATTTCTTAGGAAAATAACATAAGGATGTCTATAAATCAGACATCCTCCTCAAGAAGTTTATCTTTCCCCTGTAAAGAAGTGGTAAACAGACAGTCATGACTAAGTGAGGTCCTTCCAGGCTACCAACTGGTTGCTGGCAATTCTGTGTCCTAAGTTTTCAGGTAGTTAAATCCAATTTTCAAAATGTCATCTTCAAACACCAAAGCTTGGTAGAGAAATTGCAAAACCCACAAAGGGAGAAATCACTGTAATACAGGTTGTCTCTGTTCATTCTTAATGGACTCCTATTACTCAAACAGGCCATGTGACTTGGAAAGTCTTTGTCTGCATGAAATTGCGGAGTGGTTTGAATATAGCACAGATGCCATGGAAAGCAAAGACGGACATTTTTTCAAATTGAAAACATGTAATGGTTGCCTAGTACAGAGATAAAAACTTGGCTGATGAAGTATCCCAAATTGACTTGTAAAACTCTACAAAACAAACAACTTTTCATTATGCATCTCATTTCTCATCTCCAGGCTTTGGCAGTGAGCATTCCTTCTTGGGAGAGCTGGTCTAATGAAGAAAGCTTTTACTGCTCTGTTTTATGAAAGCCACTGTTTGTGTCTCTGAGTTCAATGAAAAGTCAAAATTAGCAAAAGAGCAGGAAGAGTTAACATGCAAGAAGGTTTCAACGATGATGTAGAGATTATTAATCAGTCAGAAGAGAGCACTGCTTGTTTTTCATGAAATCTTTTTCTTATAAGTGAAGCAAATCTGGCATTGCCAGCAAATGTCAATGCCATGCAGAGAGAGTAGATAAATTTAGAGTGAATGATTTCCCAGCTAAATAGGGACCAACAGTGAGTTTATAATAAAATAATTTGCACTCAGTTTGGAATATGACAATGGTAATTGTTCTTATGTTGAAAACAAATCTTTCGTGAAGTGTGCTTGTGGCAAAGCAGGCGTGTCCTAATATAGCCCTTTCCACACATACACAGTACCAGGAAGACCATTCCGTATTTGTAACGTTTGCCCAACTTATCCAACAGTGTGGCACATTTGGAGGCATAATTACACACAAGCATTTTCGAACCCTTATTTTGAGCTGGAAATACAGTGTTCAATACAAGACATTTGAAAGCAGAGAAAGAATGGAATGTCCTTTCATCTTCAGCCGGTGGTTGATGTTTCTGTTATCTGGAACTACTTCTGAAGCTGTTTTAATCATGCCAGAGCATTGACTTTCAACCTGGCTGCACAGTGGAACCACCTGGGGAGCTTTAATAAACTGATACCTGGGACCTACCCCCAGAGATTCTGATTTAAGTGATCTGGGGTGTGGCCAGACATTGGAGTTTTAAAAGCTCCCCAGGTGATTCTAAAGAGCAAAGTTCCGAAAGACTGTATTTAAAAAAGGAAACTATCAGATGACATTTTTGTGACTTACAGCTACAAAAGTTAAATCTACCTAAATAATTCATGTCTCATTTTTACTTAGCATCATGAGAATCACCTAAATCATCACTAAAAATGTGAATAACAGAATATTTGAACTAGAAGAGATGCAAGAGATCATTTTAGTCCAGGGATTCTCAACCAGGGGTCCTTGGGCTCCCGGGAGACCATTAGGTAGCATATAAACTCCTTGAAATTGCAGGTATGTGCATTTTTTTTGAGAATAGTATCCATAGATTCCATCAATTTCTAAAAAGATGTTCTGGCCTCCCAAAAGCTGAAAACCACTTACGTGGTCCAAGTCCCTCGATTTGCAAACAAAGAAACTAAAGACCAACATGTAAACAGAAACGAATATATTCCTCATCATCCCCTTCAGGACCTCAGAACCAAGGTCATAATGGCCTGTAGGCTTTTGCACAAAACTAATTAAAATGCCAGACAAACAAACAAACAAAAAAATGAAGCCCCAAACTTCAAGATTCTGACAAGGTAGTTGAAGTTTCCAGAGCTGCAGAAGTGGTAATGTTTTTGAAGAAGACTTCACTAGATTTCACTGAGAAGAGTTCCACAGAATGAGCCCCCTGACTAAGAAAAGTCTTACTTATCAGATGACATATAAAGTCAGGAAATGAGCAAATATTAGCCAAGCCAAGGTAGAGATTATCTAGTGCTCCCAATGTAGTGTTGGAACCTCAATTTGATTTCTTCACAGTTTGTATCATGTTTAATTTATACTGTCCCATAATCTTAGTAAAGTGCACAGCCGTGTATATTCATTGATGATGACCTCATTGTGAGTCTTCAGCCATTCACGGAAAAAAAGAGCCTCTCAGGGAGGTCACTGACATGTCCATGCATCATGTACAAAGCATATTTTGAGTGGTAGAAACCAGAAGGAAAATGTTTTTCCATAACAAAGACCCAGCTCTAGGCAGAGTCAGCCCATTTAAGTTACCACAGGAGAAGACAGAACTTTAAATGACATTTTTTTGTCCTTAGCTGTTGGTGGGAATATTAGGAATTACTATAACATCTTATTTCTCTAGCAGAATTTTTTAGGAGTTCCCTACGGTAAGTTACACATAATATTATTATTTTTTAAATATTTGTTTATTTCAGAATATTATGAGGGTATAAACATTTTGGTTTAGACATAATATTAAATGCTTAGTACTGAAAGCTGTTTTTATTCAGTATCTATACACAAAGAAATACAACAGGATAAACATGTATAATATAGCAAGTTTGGAGGGTTGGAGTCAAACCCTGTGTCCAGCTGATTCCCACAGAATTATGATATAGTCATGACTATGATAGAGTCAAATGAGCACGGATTTTGGCGGTCAAACCAAGGTTTAAATTTCAGTCCTGCTACTTATTAGCTGTGCAACCCTAGGCAAAGTACTTAAGCTCTATTAGCCTTAATTTCGCTTCTGTAAGATAGGATTACTTACACCTCCCTCATAGAGTAAATGTGTTGATGTAAAATACTCAATATAGTGGCTTGAATAGAATGGATACTCAAATGGGATTCACCTTCTCACCTTCTCCCACTGTCTTCTAAAGCTTGTGTTCTTTCCACTAGACCAAGTAACTTTTCAGAACTTTTCCTATTCCTCTCCCTCACCTCAGCACCACTAAGCAAAGATGAGCATTTTTTTTAAATTCCTAAATCACGACAGGCTCACTTAAATAGTCCTTGATTTCTTGATTGTTTTTTAGATAGACTTTACATTTATTCACTGAACCTTTGAAAATCCAGAGCAGAAAACATTGCATTAATGAATAAAAGATGTTGAATACTTTTCTTCCCATGTGCTTTGAATTCATGCTCCAATCACAATACTAGGTCAAAAATTAATGTCATAAATTGAAAAGAAGAAAGAGGGAAATAGAAAAGGGCCAAATCTAAAATATTTTATATTTTATATTTTATATATATATAGGAGAAATTTGGAGGGGAAATTTAGGAGAAGTTTTGGCACCCACTCACAGTTCTGGGCTGAGGTTTGTTTACAAAATGGCATCCAATTTATTCACTTATTCATTAAATGTTCTTTGAATGTCTAGTCAATATGAATCCAGGATTATGTTAGAATGAGTATGGGGTGGGGTAAGACATCATTTCAGCTTTTGGGAATTTATTTTATCATGGAACATGGAACTGTTCAGTAAAAAAGTAAGGCTATATGGATTTTTTAATGAATGATATAAACATTAAATGTTATAATTATTCATAAAAAGAGGAGAGAGAATTGGAACAACTGCGGAATGTAAGCCTTGAATTAAGACATGAATGACTGGAAAATGTCAATCCAGAGGACATAAACTCTGGATATAAATTGGAGAAAGCAAGTATTGAACAGAGACCTAAATCACTAGAAGATGGCAATCTGTGGAGGAAAGTTAGGAAAAGGCTCTAAGCAGGTGGGCTAAAATCCTAGGGGTGAGATTGTTCAAGGGGCATTAGAGAAACTAATCTCTGCCAGACGGTGTTTTGGAGTCCTCAGGGATAAGACAGGGAAAGGACTTGATGTCATGACCATGTCACATAGTCCTTGGACATTTTCTAAGCTTAGTAAGCATATTTAGTGACATATGGAAGAAATAATTAATAGTAGAAACAAAATTCTTCAGAAGTTCCCTAAGAATCTGAAGATAAACTAAATAAAGAACAACCTAAATAATGGCCCATGTTTAGGTTTCTCTCTACTTTTTCAGATATAGCCATTTTCCAATAATTTGCAAAATACTTCAAAATTTCAAATAAACCTCAGACTACAACACATAAACAAGAGACAAGCCTATGTTTCAGTTTGATGATTCCAAGCTTGATGTTACTTAAGTACAGCTCAGCATTCAATTGCTAAAGGCACCTGAACACATTCACGTCATCTTTTCACTTATCCATCATTTTTAAAGTGGGAGTCTTGAAATTGTTTGCTGAAGCACACAAGAAATTTTTTTCTAATTTTACATTGTTCCCCTTGGAAAAAAGAGAAATTGGTGTTGACTACATTATCCATAGTTCTGGAGGAATGACCATACTTTCCCAGTGATTCTCATTCACGAGTTTTCTACATTAGCAACTCTCTAGGACACAGCCAGGACTCAGTTGGGCCTCAGAATACTGCCTTGTGCCTAGAATACTCGCAAGGGCTCATTTAAACTTTAATAGCAAGACTTAACATGAATGAATCTTGTGTTTGCAGAGGAAAAGGGACTAAACATCATTTTCCTCTCAGCCTCAAGCTTAGGGTTAGCTGCCAAGGGAAACTAGCCCTACTCAGTTTCCCTTGGAACTCTATGTAAACAGCTTGAAGCCCAGGGAAATCAACTAATCCCAGCAAGTGAGATCAAGGGTTATGTCCTTGCTTCAGGAATACTAGCCTGCTCTGGCTATGCTCTTACATAGACAGGGAGATAGTTCCAAAATTATTATATGAATGCCCTGCTTCTTCCCTGTGGGTGGGAAAATTCAGGGAAGCAGGAGGAAAAAAATAAAAGCAAAGCCAGAGTGAATAGACAGAAAGTTAAATATGAAGGGAAGGGAGCTAGTGAGAAGAAGAGTAAACAAGAGATGAAAACTGCATGCTAAAAGAAATAAAAAGAATGGTTGAGACAGAAATAATGATGCTTCCAGCAGTGTTAAGCACTATTACTTTTTTCTACTTAAACAACCATTGGCACCTTTGCAAAAGTTGCTATCTCTTTCCAAAGTTGAATGCAATTTATCTTAAAGGCACCTTACTGGTTAATACATCTTTAACAATAAACACTCTGCAAAGTGTAAAGAACCAAAGAAATAAATTGAAGTGGATTTTAGTAGTGGCTGGGGGTACCAGATTGACAGCTTTGGAAATGGATGGCTTCTTTTTCTCCCAAGAACAGATACAGCCTGATAAACAGAGGTGTAAGATTCTCCCAACTGCTTCTCCAATATGCCTTCACCCTGACAAAGTAATGGCTGCAAGGAAGAAAGAAGTCACCCTCTCCAGCCAGTTCTCTGCAGATACTGCCTAAGAACTGCCATTTAGCACCAAGGTGATGGGAGTATTTTCCTTACAACCAGCAAAACAGAGGCAACTCACTTGTTTCACTTAGAGCAGTGAACGGTCAAATCAGTTAGTAACAACTTTTAACTACCCTCAACTCCACCGGATTCAAAGTGCTGAACTTAAGTGCAAGCTAACTTGTTTCCCATCACAATTTCCCACAGCCATCCAGTCCCCCAGCACTGAATCAGGTAATGCATTACAGTATAGCTATTTTATCTGGCTCTCCCAAAGTTACTTGAAAAGAGTACTCTGCCATCCATGAAATCAAATGAATCTCAGAGACGTTTCTATTTATGCAGTGTGAGGGGGATCTTTCAAAAGAGAAAGGAAAAGCATAAAAAGGATGCTATGTTTCCAAGAGAACAAGTAATGTGCATTTTCCTTTCCAAAAGAAAAGCAGCAAGTATGTATGAAAAATTGCAGGGCATAAGTTAAAGTGGAGTTTTAACATCATTTATTTATGTGCTGAACTTAAGAACCACTAAAGTCATCTTCATCATGTAACCCTAAAATGAGCAGAGACCAATATAACACGACTATCGGGTTACCTTCAGTAGATGTTAGAGAACATATGCTTTGTTTATCTTATACTCTCCTAAACAATCATGCACAGCTTTCTTTTGTTCCAGGAGTCACTCAAGCATATAATAAGAGTTCCAGCAAGTTGAAACCTCTTGTATCTGGTTATTTTCAGGGAGTTGTAAACCTGAGGCTGCCAAGTTGGTAGTTTTCTTATGTTGTCAGGAAGGACTGAAAAAAAAAATTTGCCAGTTAGGAAAGAGCTTCTCCACCTTAAGTCTGTTCCATTAACCCTCATTAACAGTTTGCATTTATGTTTAAAAATTTTTTAACACCCTTGATGTTTTCAAGGTAGAAAGCACTCACGGGCAGTCTGTAGTTCTCACTTACCGTTCCCTTAGTTATTGTAATTTCTCTTTCTGGCTCTCTTCTCTCCTTGCATCCCAGAGCAAATCTCCACATTTATGGGCCTTAAAGGCCCTCAACTGGTTTTCTCGCACATTTCAAACCTCATCTTGTCTTTGCTTATTTATTGATTAACTCATTCATTCACTCAATTACTTAGACATTTACTTAGCATCTCCTTGGATCTTCACGTGTCCTACATACACACACTGAATCAAATCCAAGAGAAGATATCATGCAGTGGAAAAGGCACTAGAACAGAAGTCCTGGTTTCTAGTGTCATTGTTGCCATTCATTAATTATGTGACCTTGAGAAAATCACTTACATTCCATATATATATATATGTACACCTCTGATAGTAGGGATTGGGCTAGGTCGTGTCTGAGATCCCTCACGGCTCTGAAATTCTGCAAAGGTATTGCCACACCAGGAATTCAATTCAAACAGACAAATTCATACAACTGTGTTAATAACTTTGAGATACTCATTCCAGGATATTCACATTTGTAATGGTTGAACAAAGATGCTTCCCTAAAGGGAGGTAGGGAAATTCTAACTTTGGTATCCTTGGCATGTTAGTGGGCCAGTGGAACAGTATATGAGAAGAGCAAATTCCATCTAGGAGAATACTCTTGACGATAGTCTATCTGCTGTCTCCAAGTCTTCCCCTTTCATCCTCCCTTTACCAACTCCAAGCAGAATTTCACTCCCACGTGTCCAATGAAACTGCTTTCATCAAGGTCACCAAATGACTTTCACAGAATAAAACCCTGACGTCAATTGTTACTCCTCATCTTGTTCGGCCTGCCTTCACATTAACATATTTGATCATTCCCTTTCTAATATAGTTTCTTCCTTTGGCATCTATAGTCCACTCACTGCTCTGCCTGTCTCACTGGTCACTCCTCAGTTGTCTTTGCTGGTTCCTCCTCTTCACCCTGTGCCCTGGTGGTGGAAGGCCTCCAGCGCTGAGTTTTCAGTCCTCTTCTCTGTCCGAACTTACTTCCTTGTTATCCAACCCCATGGTTTTAAATTCCAGCCATGTGCCAAAGACTCAAATTTATATCTCTAGCCAAGATGCTTTCCTAAACACAGGCTTGTAGGTCCAGATGAGCAATAGATCTTTAAAAAAAGAATTCCTGATATTCTTGCCCAAACCTAATCCAGATAGCTCAGGTGATGGAAGCTCCACCTTTTCGGATGCTCTGCCAAAAAAAAAAAACAAACTAGGGGGTGGGTGTATCCTTGGCCCCTTTATTTTTCTCATACCCTACATCCAATCCATTAGGATATCGAGTCTAGATTATAAATACATCTGAATCCAATCACTTCTCACCTCCGATGCCACCTTCCTGCTATGAGCCATTCCCATCTCTCTGCTCAAGAGCTGCAAAAACTTTCTAATAGGTCTCTCTGCTTCTATCCTTGTCCCCTTAGAATCTGTTATCACACAGAAGTCAGAGTGGTCCTTCTAAAACACTAATTCAAACCCTCCAATGGATTGCCAAAGTTTTCACATAGCCCACAAGGCCTTACGTGGGCTGGCCCTGCATAACTTCCCTGATTTCACCTACTCTGCTCTGCTCTCTCCACTCCTGTCACACAGTCTCCTTACCTCCAACATGAGGCACAGTCTCAGCGCCAGCTCTTCTGCCTGCAGACCCCTGCGTGGCTAATCCCTCACCCCTTCAAGTCTGCTCAGTTCTCGTCTTCTCACTGAGTCCTACCCTGACCATCCTATTTAATACTGCAGAATGTCCCCCAGGCACTCCTTCTTCCCCTTACCCTGATTTACCTCTTTTTCTCTCCACAGCAGTTATTGCCTTCCAAGGTTCTATATAATTTACTTGTCATATTTGTTCCTTATTTTCTGTTTCCTCATGCTAGAATGTAAGCCATAGGAGGGCAGGAAGCTTTTTTTGTTTTTTCATTGATGTATCCCAAGTACCTGGAATTGCCCCAGGAATCTTGTAAGTGCTTAATATTTGTTAAATGCATCAATAAGTGAATGGATGAATAGGTAAGAATGGTCCTGTAGCCATCAGATTATAATCAGCATCATGAGACGTTACATATAAAATAATAAGCTTAATACAGTCTCACTCCCACTAGCCAATCCTGATGCTTCTTCATGATTTTTTGAGGCTCCTGATGAGTAGATGGTCTTGGAATTCGATTCTGTCTCTTCACTGTGGAAACCCTTGATCTTCACCCACCAGAATCCTCAGAGCAAATCATAACCGTGGGCTAAGGAGACATAAAGAGAGCTCTTGACCCATCCTGGATGATTTAGAATAAACCCTATAAAATAACTACCTCATATTTCTACCGTAAGACATGCAAAAGAGAAGAGTAATATCTAACAGTTATTGAGCTCCAACTAAACTCTCTCTTCACTATCGGATGAGTTCCAGCAGGACAATACTCAGAAAGTAACAAAAAGTGCAAGCGGGTCAGAAGGGAAGATACGAAACTGAGGAAGTAAACCACGGCCCTCAACATTTCTAAGAAAAAATGTTATCTCTGTCAAACACAGCTGCCATGTCTCCATGAAGCCATGTTGAGAAAATATTTATGTTGACACATTGAAGGTCAAATATTCAAGGGTAATTATATTTCTCCAAGGTGAATTATGAAGGTGGCCTAGTTATAAATGGATATAGAATTTTTGTTGTCCAGTCATAAATCGGTACTAGCCTGTCAAATGTACTTAAATACATTCATAAGTATTTTTGCCCATAGTTTAATCAATTATTTTACATATTTCCTATTACTAGTCTTTTACAAAATTGATTAGCATGACAAAAATTTTTACTAGCTTGACCATGCTCATCTCAGTATCATTTTAAAGAGCTTTTTATTACCCTACTTTTCCATCTCCATAAACGCAAGAAAAAAATGTCATTTCAACTAACATCCTTGAAGTCACCCTCTACCTGCTTCTAATCATGTTCACCTTCTGAAAGTTGAATACCTTCACTTCTCCCAGATATTTCCATCAATTCATGTAGTATACATTTATCGAATGCCTATTAAATTGCAGGCACAGTGCTAGGCACAAAGAAGTATAATCCACAGTCCCTCAAGTAGAGAATTTAGTATCTAATACAGGGGGGAACCAATATACTGAAAAGCTGTATATAAGAACACTAATGTCTATAAAAACAGAATTAGATAAATAAGACATTGATGTCCATATAAAGCAATTTAAACAAATAAATTAGATTTAAATGCATCAATTTAATTTTACAAAATGCACATGCAGTAACTACACTATTTATGTTCTTTTACAAAATAGGCCAGGTGTGGTGGCTCACGCCTGTAATCCCAGCACTTTAGGAGGCCCAGGTGGGAGGACTGCTTGAGGGCAGCAGTTCGAGACCAGCCTGGGCAACACAGCAGGACCTTCATCTCTACAAAAAAAAAAAATTATCTGGGCTTGGTGGTACAACTATAGTCCCAGCTACTTGGGAGACTGAGGCAGGAGAATAGGTTAAGCCCAGAAGTTCGAAGCTTCAGTGAGCAATGAACACACCACTGCACTCCAGCTGAGGCAAAGAGAAAGACCATGTCTCAAAAAACAAATGGCCTTAGGTATTGCTTACAAATACAAGAATATATAACAAAAAATACAAAGCATAGACCTCAAAGTCAGGCATCAAATTCAGATTAGCGATTGCCTCTGGGGAGGTGGGAGATGAGTGAGATTGGAAAGTATATAAAGTGAGCTTCAACTTGATTGGTAAGGTGCTAATTCTCTATTTAAAGAAAAATATTTGAAGCCAATATGCTATTCACAGTACAAGTGCCAAAGGCCATGGGGTTTGGGCCAGACATGTCAGCAGATGCCATATGAGCAGTGTGAAGGAAAGGACTGTGAAGTTACAAAGGGGAGACAGCAGAGGGTGGGAGTGCTCCTGGAAGCCTTCCTAAGAATGCTGGACTGGAGCCAGCTTGAAGAATGACTCAAAGTATACAGACTGAGACAAGCAAGGAGAGCATTCCAAGGAACAGGAGAGAATATGGAGTATTTAGCAGAGAGGGAGCGTCAGGAGACAGCTGAGAGTTTGAATTTTGCTATTTACTAACTTGGTGACTTTGGGAAAGTCACTTAATCTCTCTGAAGTTATTTCTTCAACGTGAACATGGGATAATAATATCTTCCTGGCTGCATTGTTGTGCAGGTTAGAGAAAACATAAGCAAAGATGCCTGACATATAGTAATATAGTAGTTGCTCAGAAATGAAGATAATAATTAATGATTATTAGCTGGGACTAAGACTTAGGTCTCCTGATTTTCTGAGTTAGTGATCTTTACATAACATCACACTGCTGATTTTATAATTATCATTATCCTAATTTCATGTGGCCAAAAATTTCATAATAATAGAGCAAGAGACCCCACTGGAGTCCTGGGAAATTCACTGGATCTGATTTGAAAAATATGCCATGATTTTCTGACATGCTCAATTGCTCCAGACTTTGTTTTTTACTCCATACTGTTGGTTGCTCTCCAAGGCCTGACATATCTGATTATTCTGTATGTCCTATATTTGACCTTGAAACAATCAAAGCTGGAACTTTGGGTAAATTGGCTTCCCAGTTGTTGAGTCAGCCGTTTGCTAAAATTTGGAATACCAAATTTGTCTCACCCAGGAAGACAAAATAAGAGGGTAACATGTTCAATGCTTTGAAGAAACTGGCTTTCATTTATTTACAGAAAATCTAAATGTGCACAACTTTGGTCACATTGCTGTTATTGATCAAGCATTCACATATTTCCTCAATAAACTCTAACATATTTTTCATATTATTCAGGTTGTTATGAAAATAAGTTTAAATAGCTTTAAAACAAAAATTAAAAAAACGAAACTTCTGAGAGTTAAAATGCTCTGTAAATAGTATATAAATAGTATTTATGACTCCAAAAGTCCCTATGGCTCTTTGATCATATTCAAGTATCAGTAAAGGAAGGCTACGCCCACATAGTTCCCAAGTGTGACACTTTTCCAAAGCAGATCGATAGTCGCTTGCCCCTCTCCTGAGAACTGCAGCATGATCTAAGTTCAAATTTGGGCAGTTGAATTATTTTTCTCAATGAGGTTTTAGCAAACATGATCACTATCCCAGGAAGTTGTCCTTTCTTGGAGATAACTTGCCATAGGAAACGATGTTTCTTTTTCAGCACATATTTCCAAATTTCATTGCTCTGAGCGGAGAGAAAGAAGCATATGTTGCTTCTCAACACCACTCATTTTAAACAACTGAGAAAGATGGGGTTGTTTAGGCCGCAGGAGCAATCAACATGCACCATCCAGAAATCTTTTGTCTGACAGTTTCAGCTAAAAATACCACCAACTTGCACTGGTAACATGTTTTTGTGCTCCATCAACCCACCATCACTGCCATCGACCCTTCAAAACAATTTCAGAGCTCTTAAAAATTCTTCCCATCTCCCATCCTTCTATACCTTTTCTTCCTTCTCCCAAAGAACAAAGAAACAGTTCAATGATTTTTAGTGGGGTGAATTAACAATATTTTATAAGGTCACAAACTTTATCACATTGGTTTTGGTTTGAAGTAGTGTTGTCCCAGAAATTATTTGAAATGAACTAATACAATGTCTCAGCCCATCAAGAAAAACATGCACAAAACCACGGCCAAGATTGGTTCTAGTAGTTGGCATTTGGGTCTACAGTCTAGGCAAGGGAGCCAGAGAGAAGATAGGCCAAGAATCAGCAATTCTCTTAATACAACGACCTCCTAAAGCACACTAGAGGACAAGGAGAGGCGGTAAATTGCCTTTCCCTATCTGCTCTAAAGAGAGATATTACCCATCTCTGAGATTATTGGTCTAGTGTCTTCTATGGGTACAAAATCTTCCAACAATTACAAGTAAGGAATAAATGAAGATAGGAAGAGCCACAATTTTCTTGTCATTTTCTAATTTTGAAAAATTCCAAAATTAAAGAAATATTTTCTCTTTCTTTAAGAGAATCAGAGACCAATAGTCACAGTACATCTAATGATGCTTTGAAGTTAACATTTTGAAGTTCATCCCCAAAGACAGACTAAGTAACAGCAGAGAAATCTATGGAACTTCGATTAGCCATCACAGTTTTTCATTTTATTTTTTGATTAACTTTTTTCATGCATAGCTGAAAAACACTAAACAGAATGAAAGGCAAGTGACTGTAATTAGACTAGATTGCTCAAGGCCAGAGAAAAAAAGAGGCAAGTCCTGTAATTCAGCTCCTAAGTAACATCCTCCACATGATAGAGTTGCTTCATACATTTTTTAATCAGGCTTTTAAAGTTTTGCATGTATACATTGAAATGAGCAAGTGTTTCTGTTGGGAAAATATACTTTGCGTCAAAGTTTTCATTGTCTCTTGAACACGCTGTTTCCTTTGTATTTTAAAACATATAGTACATAAAGATATGTTGAAGCAGGGAGGAAAGGAAAAATATGACAAGATGGAAATAGATGATAAAAGTTATATATGTGAATATAGCTTTTCAAAACCACTATTCATTAGTACATAGATTAAAATATAATATGGACCACGTCATATCCTCTGGGTTAGCAAATAAAAAACTAAGTGCTGTATGCTTATTGTGTGGAAGACAATGTATAACCCATATGGGAAAACAACTGATTTAAAACAAAATATATTTTAATTTTGCGAGGTTTTTCATGCTGTCTTTATGGTCAAGATGTAAAAATGTGGACTAAATGATAGAATAGTTGAACAAGTGTACCCAGCGCAGTGTTAACGAGAAGATCAAGGCCATCCTGGAGGAAGGTTTCTCATGGATGACACATCTCTCTGCCTCTGGACCATCAGCATTTCTCATCAATAAGTTACATAAAAGAATAAGCTTAGCACATTAGTAACAAGTACGCAAGCTGAGAGGAATATCTAAGATAGTAAAATAACTATATTGAGATCCCAGAAGAATACAGCAGGCTAGAAGTATAGGACAAAACTAACAAAATATAATTTAGTAAGGATAAAGATATAGGTCTACACTGGTATTAAAAACTCAGACACAAAATCAGAAAATGGTAGCTAACCGGGAGTTAGGACCCATATTAGAAAAAGATCCAAATATGAAAGTAGAGAACAACTATGCCTTGAGCTGATTTAACTGTCTTGTCTCTCACTCTGTTTTCTCAACTATAAACTGGGCATATCAATAGCTACCTCCCAGGATTGTTGGGCAATTTAAACAAAATAACTTGTGAGACAGACTCTTCCAACACTCCATGTTCATAGAGGTCTTCTGAGCCTACACACAATGTCAGCATCGGGTCAAGCATTATAATGCCCCCACTGTGCTCAGTACTGGTTAAACCAGTGGGATAATACTAAGATCAGGTCTAGGGGCCTCATTTTTAGAAGAATGGAGAAAAGCCAGAAAGCATTTATTGAGCATTTACTTATTTGTCCAATAGTAGGCTCTGGGGATACTCAGGTGAAGCCCCGGTCTGTGCTTGCAAACAGTCCTCAATCTAGAAACAAATGAGGGCATACTTCATCTAGGAAAACATGGTCAGTGTGTTGACAGTTCAGTTAGCAAGGTCAGTAAGAAACAGTTGTCTTAATCATCCTTACATCACCTGCTGCATCTAACCTAGTGTTTGCTCATTGTAGCTACTCAGTAAACATTCTCTGAATGAATGAGTGATGTAAGTTTCACCTTGAAATGAGAAAATTTAGGAAGAACAAGAAAACTCTCTGCAGTATTTTGAAATCCTAAGTTAAGAGAGAATAGATCTGTATTAGCAGCTCCAGAAAGCAGAACTGAGGCAAAAGGTTGAGAGGACAGGGAGGCAGATGGGAGTGTTCTCTCAGGAAAAACATTCTAATAATTAGTCACTGAAACAGAATAGACTAGCTTAAGAATGAATGAATGCACTGTGCCTGTTAAGTGTTCAAACGAAAGATATGTAGGACTATCAGGATGCTATAAAGGGAATTCCTACACTGGACTCTTGGAAGCTGTAGTATATTGAAAGAACACTTTGCATTTCTGAGACGCCAATCCAAAGATTAGAAGACTATAGTCCTGATACTCAATGCTAGTATTATAAAGCCTTTGCCATTAGGTGGTGGGAAATTAAACTGGACAATAGCATTTGGTTTAAACGGTCAAAAAAAAATGAAAGATGACAATGATACTTTAAAATTATCCACAGGTTATAGTGAGGGTTCCACAAAATGTCCAACATCTGGTATTAGATTGTAGAGATGTAGAGCTTGGTCTTCATAAGATATGATGGAAATTTTTCCTGAAGTCCCTGGCTCCACCATGAGGGACTGAATTGGAGCAACTATTTCAGAGTTGGTCAAATGCATAAAAGGAATTTTTCCCAATGTGCTTGCAAGGAAGTAGTAATAGCCCACACAATTCTCAGATTTAGGTACCGGTCTTCCAAGGCAGCAACTCCCCTTTGTGGACTTTGAATAAAATTAACCAAGTCGGGTTAGCCTCAGACTAGAGTAAGAAGTGTACCCCTATCTTCATTATGAGCTGCCCTTGTATCCCTAATCCCCAGACGCCTCGTGCTAACAATCCAGAGAAAAATACCAGCAACACTGGTGATACTCAGTCACAGCAAATAACACAAAGATGATTCATGAATGTCCGGTATTTGATAAACATTGTTCTATAACAACAAAGATACTTATTGCTGTAAGTTTAATCGAGGTCATTATATTTTATCTGGGCCTGGAAATCCTAAAGCTTGGCCTTCTTTGGATATCTCTGTGGACAAAGATCACAAGTCATCGTGTCTTTTGTGTGAGATATTTGTCTTCATAACTAGGGAAAACTCTCTGAGACCTTAAAGAAAGATTTGGATAGTAAATCTGAATTATTCCTTCAGGGAATTTGTATACTTGTCTTCCTTTAAAAGTTATATTTCTTTGCTTTAAAAGAAAAGAATAAATCCACTTAGGGTAAAAAAAAAAATGCTAGATCTTTTTCTTTCCACACATTTTGATTGAGATCCAGGGCTGTGAAAGTCTGACAGTCTTCGAGATCCTATGCCTGGGACCCTGCTCTTTTACGTTTGCTACTATGTCAGGGACACTGATTTTACTGTAAAACTAATATGTTTATCTATGGTTCTTAATGGCTGTCTCCGAGGTTGCTTTGCCTCTGGGCCTATTGACTAGAATCAAGGTAAAAAGAACAATCCTGGGTATTCTATCCAGAGTTGCATGTAGAAGCAAAACCAAAGACTTAACACAAAAGGGAAGTAAAACTGTGAGAAGTCCATTTCCAAAATTAACAAATGGAGAAAGCCTGAAACCCACAGACCCCAGGGCTCCATTACATCTTCAAGAAAAACCGGGATCTAACTTCTCTCTCAGAAGTTTCCATCCCAGGCCCCCTCAGCAGCACAACGTTTCAATGCTATTATTTAAGGAATGGTTTGAAATATCCCCCAATTCACTTTAACACCTCCCAGAGCACATTTCTGCAGCATGTTAAGTGCGCTGCCAAAGAGCCAGCCCCGCCACAAACACAGGTAGAGTAGCTGGCCCAGCAGAAGACGTTACATTTGTTTGGCAACTTCCTCCAGGCTATTAGAGTTGCAACTGCAAGAAGCCAAAATAAGAAGCGCTTCTCAACTTTGAGGGTAAACCAAGCAGAAGAGCAAGGAGCATGGCCCGGGTCCCAGCACGCAGGTCGAAGCAGGAGCAGAGGTGCGCCCAGAATGTTCCAGTCCTCAGCAAGATCACACCCAAAATGCTTTCTAAGGTCCATGGCTACAACTGGAACCTGCAACCCTCTGAATGAGCATGTCACAAACAGCTACTCTGATCCACATCCCCAGCCTACATTTAATTGTTTACATGAATATGATGAAAAACAAACGGGGTTGTACTCAAGGCCTCCAACCTTACCTTCCCAGAGGATTTCTGGCTAGTTGACTCTGCCTCCCTGTTACCTCCATTTGCCACAAGTTGTTATATTAAATTTAAGCTCAAAACCACTTAGGCTATAATTCACAATCCATTTTTCATTTAACTGCTAAACGTTAAGATAAATAGAAACCTCATCAGTAAACATTGTGACAGTTATCTTTTTAACTGTCATTTATATAAACTTAGACACATCTCTTTCTAAATCATGCTCAAATGTATCAGTTGTTCAAATATAAACATATTTAGCAGAATTCTGTCATTTCCTCATATGTATATTCATTTGTGAATGACTCACTTCATACATCTTCATAAACCTGAGAAACTATCTTCTGAGTTATTCACAGATTCAGGCGATGGTGCCGGCAGAGTCCAAAGCTGAAATGTATGCGGGGCCAGCATTGGGGACAAAGTAGCCAAAAGTCATAGCTCTGGGATCATTTTAATCTGTGTTTGGGTACAAGAAATGTCACAGCGGTTCACCTGAAATGAAATTATCCCTTTCTCTTAGCTTGTTTTGTACCACCTAATCCTCTAACTCTTCATCAAACATAGTCTCTCCCATCTGCTCTAGTGAATGTTCAACACCTTGTGGACCGACTCCAGGCTGATTGGTTTTATGGGCAACATGATCTCAGCTTTATGCACACACTTAGGATTATCTCAAGGACAAAGAGGATGAACAATCCATTAACTATAATAAGCAACTGCACATCTCAAGGCAGCTACAGCATATATTCGATTTCAAAAGAAAAGACTGAATTAAAATATGTCTGTCCAGAAATGTCTAACCTCCAACACACAGAAACAGCATTTTCTGTTCTCCATACTCTGGTGAGCGGTACTACCAGAAATCACATCTCAGTCCCATTCAATCGAACTTTCCAGCCCTTAAATCTTATTTTAAGATCTGACACTGCAGCATGAAAAAGATCCTTTTGAAACCTCTCTTCCTGATTATCTCTGGGCAAAGCATGCAGAGTGTGGGGGCACACACACTTTTTTAAAGGGAAAGGTATTGTTATTGCTTTTTGTAGAAAACCTATTTCTTTAGCTACTTTCAAATTACATGTGTCCTATTGTTTAAATTTATAAAACATTAATCATAGAAATTTAGTCAAATATACAAAGTTACCTGAGAAAGCCAATTTATATTGCTAGCCTGCATTAATTACAGACATTAGAACAACATCACTATTATTTATTTCAATATCTAATTCAGTCTAGAGTAATCCATTAAGATCCCATTTGCCCATTAAATGTGAACATTATTGTAAAAGAGTCTGCTTACTTGATTTTCATAATAATTCCTTATAAATACTCATTTCTCTCTGCATCCCTATTTTATTGATGAGTTCAGTTTGTTTTTTTGGCTGACCTTTCAAACAAAGCTACTTGCTTTTTCTGTTACTATAAAGCTTTATGATCCTGTAATAATAACAATTAGATGGCATCTGAGCACGTTGTATATATTAATGACAAGAGATATCTGGCCACATGTCTTCACAGCTTACTGATCTCATTGATGGGAGCTGTCAGGCTGCCTCCTTGCAACTTGCACCTCAAGGTAATTAAAAGCTAGCTTTTTTAGCCGTTTGAACTTTGTTTTGCAGTGAATTGGAAATATTGCATACTGCAGAAAGAGCAAATGTACCACTCACCTGCTCGGCTTTATGCAACAAAAGGTGTGAAAAACAGGTACAGGAGTTAACACGCACCCAGAGTGAGGGCTTTCAAGCTCTTGCATATGTTTCCTTATTCATTACTTTTCTTCAGGAAAGGAAGCTAAAATGCTGAGCTGAGTGTCATCTGCTAATTGCAGAGCAGGCCCTTATCTAATAGGTCAAAGCCAAGGTGAAAACCAAAGCGAAGACCCAGACAGGTGTGCTAAACTGGGCACAGGCTATTCAGAAGAATGCACAAGCCAGTGTGGTGGCCTCTGGGGACAGAAGGGGCAGGGTAAAGGTGAAAGGGAGGGTTACTTTTCTCTGGGTTCTCTTTTGTTCCATTTGAACATTTTGCTTGATGCCCACAATTACTTTAGCAACAAGAAGAACAAAACCTTAGAGACAGCTAAATAGCGCCTGTCCCCTCCCAGCACCGTGACAACATACACTCATCCCAAAGGTCAGCACTAGTGAAATGGTGTCGTAGCAAAGGTCGCCTTGCAGACTCCTAGACCC
This sequence comes from Avahi laniger, assembly GCA_963575035.1. NCBI lineage: Eukaryota > Metazoa > Chordata > Mammalia > Primates > Indriidae > Avahi > Avahi laniger. Next base: position 3,695 of record CAUYSK010098629.1, on the reverse strand, counting down.
TCACTTCTTTGGTTCCTGCTCTTTAGTGGGGTCCCTCTTCTCCCGGGTCCTCTCAACCTCAGCCAATATCCTCAGATTTTCACCCTGTCAAAGCAAGTTTCCAAGAAACCATCTGATCCATTGAATATAAATGAATAACAGTTTTGTGGAAATAATCTGTTCAAACCTACATTGTGAGAATATGCTGAAAAAATTTCCCTAGATTAAGCAATTGGTTGGAGAAAATGACCATGTGTGTTCTCTGTGGCAGGGAAGAGGAGTATCTGGGCAGGGAAGGGAAAGGGGCTGAGATCACGGACACAAAGATTAGCAAAGGCAGAAGATCTTGTGCTGGAGATCAGCCCCCAGGGTGCCCAGCCTGGCCTGACCCGGCACACCACATAGCAGGCGGCTGAGAGATGGGACCCCGGCCCCGTCCGCTCCTGACACTGCAGGTGTCTGCTCAAGCCCTAAGCTCAAAGATACGCATAAGACACTGACACTGACTCTCTTCAAGGCAGTGGCACAGCATTTCATCAAACAGGACGCTGGGCGGGTGAAAATATGCTCTGCAGCCTCCTTTGAATGCCTTCCATGAGGTTGCTCTAAGTTTAGACGGATTCTACTCCTTTCTGCCTTCTCAATGCCCTGTTTTTGATACTGCTTTGAACCCAAATTTTCTCCTTCTATTCACATATACATGCATTAGAACACAATAAGACAAAAGATTACCTACTCTGAGAATTAAATTTTTCACCTTTAGGTGGTTAGTAAGGCCAAACTCATTAATCTTCTCCTATTTGCTGTTTTGCGCAGTATAATTACATGGCACCAGCCAGTAACGTAGCTGGTTAAAGGCTTGTGTCATGACTCTGTGGCTGTTCTGCATGCCCATGTCATGCAGCAGAGAAGGAGGCGTGGGAATACCAGCTCTCATTACTGAATATTTCTAGTAAGCATCTACTTTAAGACATCTGCTTTTGTGTCCATCTGGGCAATTATTACATTAAGATTCAGCATCATATTGCTGTAAAACGATGTAAATATACTCAATACTACTAAACTGTACACTTAAAAATGGCTAAGATTGTAAATTATATGTTATGTTTTTTTTACCACAATCAAATTTTTAAAGATATTAAGCATCACTGGTTTTTTTTTTTACCCAATTTAGAAACATCTTTATTCCTTTTGCTGGTTTTAAAGTAATAAACATCTGCTTTTTAAAATTCTAACACTAGACAACAGTACAAGGTTGTAAACAAAAGGCTTCTTAATCATCCCTTACCAGGATATTCACTGTTACCAGTTGGTGTGTATCTTTAGAGATATCTGTTCTGCACAAACATTAATGAAAGCATATTGCACATGCTATACCGGAATTCTTTTTGTTGCAAATGACAAAATCTAACTCAACCTCCCATAACTAATAACTCCAGGTATGCATCTAGCTGAGCTCAGGCATTCCTTGATCCAGGCTGCAGTGCTGTCCCCAGCACCTGGTTTCCATCTGTCTCTCACATTGGCCATTTTCCATGTTGATATTACTCCATTGGCCATTTTCCATGTTGGTATTACTCAGGCTCTACCTGGCGTCCTCAGGCAGCTCCAGGCTCACATCTCCTAGGGATAAATTCCACCAACAAAAGGCAAACAATCTCTTCCTGCTAATTCTTACACAAGTCTTATGATTTGTATGGACCAAACATGGTTCAAACGTTCATCCACAAACCAATCAATATGGACAACAAAATGAAATATTCTGATTGGCCAGGCTTGAGTCTCACATGCACCCATGGAGCCAGCTGTCAACTCTTCCTAAACAATGGACTGAGGAAAGGTGCCTCCAGAAGATCAGGGACTATTAACAGAAAGGTGAATGAATATTAATAAACAAAAGCAACGAATGTCCCCGATATGTTTGCTTATGCCATCATTGGCATCAGGGCCAGCTCCACAATCTGCAAGGCTCAGTGCAAAAGGAAAATATGAGGCTCCTTGTTCAAAAAGAAGTAAGGAAACGTGGTGCAAATGATACTAAAACATAAAGCTCTTTCTGTTCTTTTGCAGTCTCTCCTTCAACTTGTCATGGTGGCTTTTGCTATGTAATGTCACTCTAAGCAAAGAAAAAATTTAAATCTGAATTATTACCATGAATTTTATCATTCATCTTTATATGGTTCAATATCAGTTTAAATGCAAATATAAAGCTTTTAACTCATCTGTAGAATCACCACAATCAGACAATTCATATTTTATAGCTCATACATGCATATGTATTTTATTCTTAGCAGAACAGTGGACGTTAACTCAACTGTTTTCATTCCACCTCTTGGTATGTGCATCTTCTACAGCACTTTCTGCCTTCAGCTTACTGGGGAGTGAGGTAAGACTTCAAGGAAAAGTAATTATATTTTGCCTTTCTTTCCCTTTACTTCTATGTCACCATTTTCAACATAAGTGCTTGGCAAATACACAGAAGTAAAACAAGTATGAAAGAATATGGTAGGATTTCTTGGCCATTCTTATTTCTGAGAATCCATTGTCTTCTTTCTTGATTCAAAGCAAGTTCTGGTTTGAGTGAAGAGAGTGGCTTCTTGGGTCTTGTCAGGGTCCCCATTTGCTCAATAGTAGATGGAACTCCCTTACGTCCCCCTTTTTTTTTTTTTTGAGATAGAGTCTCACTCTGTTGCCCAGGCTAGAGTGTCCTGGCATCAGCCTAGCTCACAGCAACCTCAAACTCCTGGGCTCAAGCAATCCTCCTGCCTCAGCCTCCCAAGTAGCTGGGTCTACAGGCATGCTCCACCACGCCTGGCTAATTTTTTCTATATATATTTTTAGATGTCCAGCTAATTTCTTTCTATTTTTAGTAGAGATGGGGTCTCGCTCTTGCTCAGGCTGGTCTTGAACTCGTGAGCTCAAACGATCCACCCACCTAGGCCTCCCAGAGAGCTAGGATTACAGGCATGAGCCACTACGCCCGGCCTCTCCCTTACCTTGTATTTGCTTTGAATCTCACTGAATTCCCACACATCTTGTGTCCAGGGGAATTTTGTACTCCCGGACACTGAAATGCTATGTGCAAGCGAAACCGCAAAAAGTGGCAGACAGGCATGTGGCATGTATTTTCTCTGCTCACGCACATGCTCCACTGTCCCATCAGACTACACTTACAAAACTCAAATTCAAAGATAAAATTTTGAAGAATTTCAAGACAATTACAAACACCCTTTTTTTTTAACATTTTTTCTTTTTTATTTCAACATAATATGGGGGTACAGATGTTTAGGCAGCATAATATGGGGGTACAGATGTTTAGGTTATGTGTGTTCCCTTGCCCCGCCTCCCCCCCTCAATCCAAGTTTCAAATATGTCCATCCTTCACGTGGTGCGCATTGCACTCTTTGTGTATGCATATATCCGTCCCCTCTCCCTCCTCCCCCCTTCCCCTCCCCCCGCCCAACATTCAATAGATGTTATTCTTATATGTGCACTTATGTGTTGATCCATTAATACCAATTTGATCATGAGTACATGTGGTGCTTGTTTTTCCATTCTTGGGATACCTCGCTTACTAGAATGTGTTCCAGCCCTTTCCAGGAGTATGTAAGAGGTGCTATATCACCATTGTTTCTTAAAGCTGAATAGTACTCCATGGTATACATATACCACAGTTTATTAATCCACTCATGTATTGATGGACACTTGGGTTGTTT
>CAUYSK010098625.1:0-13188 GCA_963575035.1 Avahi laniger | reverse complement strand
GCCACCATGCCCGGCTAATTTTTTCTATATATTTTTAGTTGTCCAATTAATTTCTTTCTAATTTTAGTAGAGACAGGGTCTTGCTCTTGCTCAGGCTGGTCTCGAACTCCTGAGCTCAAACGATCCGCCCGCCTCGGCCTCCCAGAGTGCGGGGGTTTCAGGCGTGAGCCACCGCGCCCGGCCTTTTTTTTTTTTTTTAACTTTAGCCAAAACAACTCATCAATCTGCATCTACACACAGGCTCTTCTATTCTTCCTAAATCTAATTGTTACTCTTTCTGCCCGACAGATGAGAAGGAGAGAAACTAAGAGACTAAGAAGAAGAGACCACAGCTGCTTGTGCTGGCCAAGTAACCCGTAGACCAGTATTTCTCTGCATCACGTCACCTTCTGTGGACGTGTAAGCACAGAGGGAAGGGCTCGATGGCAGCGAGGAAGATGGAAAGAAAAAGGCCTGTGAAAGTCTGGCTTTATGTAAACCTACTAGAAGTCCAGGAACAAATCGATTACCTTCCTGGGCCTCAGTTTCCATACTGGTACCCAAGGAAGCTGAGACAGACAGGCTGGAGTGACCGCCCCGTGCAATTCCAACACCTGACTCCAGCCCTGCCGAGTTGCATGAGGGAGGCAAGGGTGGCAGCAGGGAACAGGAGATCAGTCCTGGGGTGGGAGGCTGATGGCCTGGGCCCCTATTCCAGCCTAGTCCGCAGGGCAGAAAGGAAGGGGGTGCAACAAATACACCCCTTGTGCCCCCAACCCTCTCGCTTCCAGAGTTTCAGGGAAGAAGAGCCACAGAGTCAAATACCACGGAGAAGTCAAGGGAGATGGAAGGATGTCACCTCCAGGCTGGGGCACTGGCTGGGCAGGCTCATCACAGACGGCAAGTCTGTGGTTGACCACATCCATCCATGGGATGACTCTGAGTGAAGGTTAGAAACGGAGACCCAGGAGTTCAGGCCCCAGTTCAAGGACTGCTGTCCCCCTTTCCCCCACCTGCGGCTGGCACCTAAGAAGGTATGGCCGTCCTCTGCCCTCATGGAGCAACCTCAGGACAGACGGTGGGAGAGGAAGGGCACTCTCCAAACCCCTTCAGTCTGAGCTGGCGGCCGGCTCCCTGACTCAGTGCTGACCAGGGCCTTGCCAGCCGACCCCTGTCCCTGCCCCCTGGCACCCTCTTTGCCAATGGGCCCCTCTGCCAAACTGTGTGCTCAACACCACCCCACACACACCTGGGCTAGGAGGGGCAGGGAGTTTGACCCACACCCTCTTAAGACCTGGGTCCTTAAAACTTCCAAGGAGCAGTGCCAAGTGCACTAAATGCGGACTGCACCCTTGTATAAACAAATGGCAATTTGTTCTGGGCAAAAATTAACTGATAAGAGAACAAAACAGGGGCTTACAGAAGGGGAATGAAAAAGCAGAGAAGGAACCCCCAGATTCAGGAGGGGAGGATGGAACTGGCCTGGAGGGGTGCAGAGGCAGGAGGTTCTGTGGACGGAGGGCTGCATGGGCTCTGGCCACTTCCTAGGGAAACTGGGCCAAGTGACCTCAAGGACCAGGTCTGCGTGAGGTCCTCCCAGCTGGGACAGGTGAGAGGCTGGCAGAGAGGGCTGTATGGCCCACGTGTGCGTGCACGTTCAATGAACACAGCTCAAGGCTGCTGCTGAGGAAGGTAGAACCGTCGTGGGGAGGGTGGGCACTCTGCCTGGGAACCAGCCCAGAGGTCCTCGGTTCTACTGACATGTTCCATTTCTTCTTCCCCACTGGACCGTGGGCTCCCTGGGAGGGGGGGGGGCCTGAATCCACCTCCTCTCGCCCTCCCTGGTGGCCAGCACAGGCCTGCCGCAAAACAGGTGCTCAGTGAATATCTATTTAATTTAACCACATTTCATCAGAGATGGCCCTTCCCAGACAAAGAATTCAGAAAACAAACCAGACATGCTCAGAGCAGAGTGGGGCTCTAATCATGCTCTGCGACTTGTTGACTCAAAGGTAGTTTGTTCCCCAAGATTTCCCATGGGGTAGTCAGCACAGCAGCTCCACCTGACAGCTGAGCTGACTCCTCGCCGAGGGGCTGGTGCACCCACGGAGCCTCTGCTGGAAAGCCGACGCCTCCTGGTCCGGCCTCGACCCTCTGGGTGAGACAAGCCAGGCGGAGGTTGCGCCCAGGCCGGCCTGGCAGGCAGACACTCGTGAGCTCTTTGTAAAACCCTGCAGCACAGGACTCAAGAGGGGACAGGGCACAGGAGCTGCCTGGTGATGATTTCCCGAGAAAATTCCTAGGGGATGGAGGTCCATGAGCCCCAGGCAACTTTCTGAGACAGATCTGCAGAAACAAACACATTCCTACAGGGGGATCCAGTTCTCTCCCTAATGTCAAAAGCTCGTCATCACCCGGGTGTTAGTCATTGCAGGTGAACGCTGCAGTCATAGCAGAGTCGCCTCCACTGAGCAACGGTCATTATGCAACCTCAGTTGGTCACTTCCTGCGTACTGTAATATATTATAAAGAAAAATCACCCTGAACTCGCTCAGCCACCCCCTGTGACAAGTCTGAACATCTTAATGTAGTACCTTCTGATTTTTCCTAGGTATTTCTGTACAGATTTTAAATAAAATTGGATTCTTACTACTACATACGCTATGCTGCTTCCATACCATGTTGTACTTTCCCATATTATTAAAGTTCTTCAAAAATATGAGTTTTCACTATAACTTAGTATTCTGGATATATAATATATTCTACCAATTTTCCCACTTGGGGGCACATAGATTGTTTCCAATTTTGCTGTATTATATTCGACACTAAAACGTATATCCCAGGAGATAAATCTTTGTGACCCTTGGGATAAAGTTCCAAAAAGGGGAGGGGAGTACATTTTTTAGATGTATTTTTGAGATAACTTTTCAATGGAAACATTCACAGCCACTCAAAGCTGTCAGTGGCCGGCCTCATGCGCACTCTCTGCAAGTGCATCCAAAATCGTCCAACAAAAAAAATAATAATTTTTAAAAACACACACACACACAAAACAAAGAATAAAACTGTCCACCACAAAAATTCTGCTAGAGGCAGCTGCGTCCTGTTGGCCTAAGTGGATTTTGTATTTTTGGACTCAGAAGTCAAAAAGAGAAGAACCTATCTGTAGCTACATCTCCAAATTAGTTGGTTTCAATAACGCATTCAGGCCTCTAAGAGCTAAAACGAAAAGACCTCCTCTTTGTAGACATTCGAATCTGCTTAAAAGAAGGTTTCTACCTCCTTAATAGACTTTGTGGGCTCAGGAGGTGGTAGTGGGAATGTGCCTTTAGAGTCCTGAGCAACTGAGTGGCCAGGGCAGGTCACGTGAACCTCTCCAGCCGATCGTTCTGCTCTGCAAAGGGAAAAAGGGAGGACGGCCTCCACCCCACTGCAGGGGCACAGTGAGAGGGCAACGGGAGCACATTCCCGTGAACGCCAGAGAGCGGCACACATACTTACCAGGCCAGGAAAACTGCAGCTGGACCCCCGACCCTCCAAAACTTCCAACAGCTTTAACACAGTGTGAAAGACATTAGCCTTCTGCAGCTATCTCTAAGGCTACCAGACTTCGAAAGAGAGATCTGGAGGGCAAAACAACCCGCCCTTACAGGAGCGTGACACACGCCCACAGGGTCTCTGCCCCCTCTACTGGGCTGGGACAGGGACAAAGGCAACTACCCCAGCTAGGCAGCCCCTGGCCACCAGCACCTTCTCTCCACGGCTGTTCTCTCTCCCTCCTCTAGGCCCCGGCATTTCCACCTCCTTGAATTAATTAATATTTTAGGGACACTTTCACTGATACGACTGAGCCTACAGGCTCACCAGGCTCACCAGGCAGCGGCACCAATGAACTCGCTCTGGAGCCCGAGAGAGTTCTCTGCTGAAAACAGGCAGCAGACCCGAGCTCCTGAGACCAGCCGATTTGCTTGGCCGGGGTCTGCCTTGATGAAGTCACGATTGTGACCCCATGAAGGACTCCCAGACACACTCCCAAGACCACAGTCACCCCCAAGTGACTGTGACAAAGGAAGCCCAGACCCAAGGGTACAAGTGCCCAGGACAGACCACCTCTCTGGTGAGAAGAGAAGAAATGATACAGGGACGGCAGTGGGAAAGAGGCAGGCAAGGCCGGGCGTAGCAGCTCACGCCTGTAATCCTAGCACTCTGGGAGGCTGAGGCAGGTGGATCGCTGAAGGTCAGGAGTTCGAGACCAGCCTGAGCAAGAGCGAGACCCCCGTCTCTACGAAAAAATAGAAAGAAATGATCTGGACAAAAAAAAAAATATATATATATATATATGTAAATTAGCTGGGCATGGTGGCACATGCCTGTAGTCCCAGCTACTTGGGAGGCTGAGGCTGAAGGATCGCTTGAGCCTAGGAGTCTGAGGTTGCTATAAGCTAGGATGACATTACGGCACTCACACTAGCCTGGGCAACAGAGTAAGACTCTGTCTCAAATAAATAAATAAACAAACAAATAAATAAAAAGAAAGAGGCAGGCGAACGGAAGGGCTGAAGGAGCCACAGTGTCTAGGAGGGACAGCCACATGCAAAGGTGAACACAGATCACAGCAGGTACAGGACCCTGGTTCCTAACAGCCACCCAGAGATCACTCACAAGCATCCTCCACTGAACCACGATGCTTAGAATGAAAGGCATGGCCCAGCCAAGAGAGGCAGAATGGCAGACGGGCCCGGCCAGCCCACAGATTTAGGAGCAGTCACAAATTGTGGTTGTAAAGCACAGAATTTGGGTGTGCTTGTTATGTGGCATTACTGTACCAACAGATAAGGCATACAAATGACATCCCAGCCCTGACCTCGATATCCAGCCAAACCCCTTTCCAGGACTGCTCAGAGTTCGATATTCCACTTGTGGTGAAAAGGCCAAAAGACCAGATGAGGAAGGCGAACAGCAGATGACAGAGGCAAGCAAAACCCACTCCCTGCCCACCCATGTGCCACAGGAAGCGCCCCGAGGAGGGGCCGGGGGGGCCTGGGGCCTGGGGCCTCAGCTGGTGCAGGGTTCATCCCAAGAGCCTAACCCAAGCTGGTGCCCAGAGAGCCACATCTGGCCCCCGTAGGAAGGAAAGCCTCGACCCATTAGTCACGTCTGCCCGGGCGTGGGAGGGGACAGTGGCTGCACATTCGCTACAGCTGACTGTGCCACTCCAAGACAGTGAGCTGACGGGGGAGGAGGTGGGCTTTAAAGGAGGGAGAAGAAGCCAGGACAAATACAAAAGAATACTTGCCACCAAGCCGGTGCTTCCCGAGGCCTCAAAGACACCGTGTGAGAGCTCTCAGCTCCACGCCCAGGCATTAATATCCCAGGGAACCCTTAGCAACAGGCCCTGACATCTGCTCTGTTACTATGATACGGGAATCATGATGGTAGCAGCGAGATAAGGTGAGCCCAGACATCAACATTTCCTCCACCTGTCACGCTGCACTGACAGGATAAAAGATTCAGAGAGGGAGCTCAAAGGCCTGTCAGAAACCCAAGGAACCACTCAGAAGCATCTGGGCTGATTATGCACCAGGCAGGGCAAAGGAGCAGATTAGGGAGATGAGACAGGAGCCCTGGGGAAACAAGTGCCTGACAAACATCCCGAAAACTCCCCCTCCATCAGGCATCCAGCCAAATGTGCTCCTGGGCTGACTCTCCCCTCCCCCTCCCTGCTCCAATTCTCTTCCTCTCTTGCCCCGACTGTGGCAACAGCTTCCTAATTGGCCTCTGGACCTCCTGGGACTCACCCTCACTCCACAGTCAAAAAGGATGTCCTTATAGCCTAGGCCAGGTCATGTGATTCCCCTGCTCAAAAACCTTGGATGGCTCCCCACCGCCAAAGGAAAAAAACCCAAGCTGCCCTCAAGGCCGTCCATGACCTGACACAAACTAATCTTCCAGTCTCACCCACCACGTCATCTTTCTGCAAAACTCACCCTCCAGCCACTGGGATAGGGATGTGTCTTGGTCGCTCGGCCTTGTCTCCCAGATCCTCTCACCTAGAAAGACTTTCGTCAGGCTGTCTCCCCACAGAGGCCCTGCACCGCCTCCTCTGGGGGTTCTCTAGCCGCTCCCCATCAACCTCATTCCGACTGTCCCCCTGCCCCCAGCACTGCACTTGCCAGCATCCTAGGGTCTACCTCTGTAAACCCCAGGGAGACTGCAGCTCCGGGGATGCATCTTCCTGTCCCTGCGCTAGCACAGTGCCCAGACAGGGAGGCCGTCCAGTGCACCCTCAGGGAATGAACACTAACCTACGGCTCCCGGAATAGCGCCCAGCCTCATCGGCCTGGAATGTGAGGCTGGACACTGTGGCCCCTGTCGCCTCAACCTGCCCCTTCCGTCCTGCCACACAGGCCTGTCCACCGAACGGGCCCACTCTGCAAAGCGGTTTATGCCAACTAAAACCATGGGCAATCTAGAAAGGACTCCAGTTCTTGAGAAATGGTCAACCATGGCACATTCAGGCACAGCGGATGTCATGGTCAATGTCAAGAATGACAAATGACCTGGAAAAAGGTATACAGCCAGATGGAACCAAACGAGAGACCCATGGATGGCACAATGTGAGAATCACGTACCAACATGGAAAATGCAGCGTTAACGTGGCAGAGAAGATTTGGAATTATAAGGGAATCATTCCTTTAATTAGCCTGTCCTCACGGCTCCCGCTCAGATTCCTCTCTGTAGACGGGGCTCCCTGAGACCCTCCGGTCTTTTTGTCTGTGCCCTTCGAGGAACAGCAATCCCGGACGGTGACCCATTCTGTGGCACAACTCTGCCTGGTCACAGAGGTAAGCATTTATGACTGACTTGGTCACAGAGCTAAGCGTTTATGACTGACCTGGTCACAGAGCTAAGCGTTTGTGACTGTCCTCAGGACGAGCAACACTGAGTTTTATTTCCCAGCCCTCATTCATCAACACGCGGGCACCACGCGCTGGCAACGCACCAGGCAGGTGCCCAGCAGCGCAGCCCCGCTACTGGAGGGCTGAGCAGGGGTTGTTTTCCCTTGTACCCCTCACCCCCCACCACGGCCTTGCACGGTGCACACATAGCAGGTCTCAATGCTGTGGGTCTTTTTTTTTTTCTTTTTAAACCCAGGAACGTAAATCCGTGGGAACCTTGACTGTCCTGAAACACCCATTCCAGCCCTAGAAGAAACGCCCTGCCTGCCTCTTCATGACACTGAACCCGTTTTCTCATGCCTGGGCTGAAATGCTACGCAGAGCCTCCAGCCGAAATGAGATGCGAAATATCCTACTTCTCTCCCTCTCACGTCAAGTGCCAGCCCTCAGATTTTAACAGCCACAAGCTCTGCCTACGTGTCCCCAGCGGTACGGCTTGCTTTTGTCATTTCTGAAAGGCCCGGAGCAGGGTAGGCAGGACGCCCGAATCCCGAATCAAGGCAATCACAAAGTGGAAGGCGGCTGACGACAGGGAAGCCAGACTGCTCAGGGGAGAGTCAAGCTGTGAGCGACAGGCAGGAGGGAAGCCTCGCAAGGTGGCTTCCGACCCACAGCCGTGCTTCCCCCACCCCTCGGACCTTGCGGGACCTTGCCGTGTCAGTCTCTGCAACAAACTGCTACAAGCTGAGTGGATTAAAACAGTTCTAGAGACTAGAAGTCCAAAATCAAGGCGTCGGCAGCGCCACATTCTCTCTGAAGGATCCGGGAAGAACCCGCGCCGGGTGCCTTTCTCTTAGCCTCTGGCGTCTGCCGCACTCCCTGGCATCGCCTGCTCACAGCTGCACGACTCCAGTCCCCGACGTCATCTTCACAGGCGCCCTTGTCTGTGTCTCTCACGGCCACCTCCCTGTGCCTCTTGTCTTCATGTGACTGTCTTCCCCCCGTCTTTTCTTATAAGGACGCTCTTCGTGTTGGATAAAGAGCCCACCCTACTCCAGTATGACCTCATCTTAACTGATCACGTCTGCAATGCCCCAATTCAGAATAAATTTCATATTCTGGGGTGCTGGGACTTAGGACTTCAACATGTCCTTATGGGGGACACGATTCGACCCCCAGCACATAGGGTAACAGGACCCAGAGCCTGACCTTAGGGGTGGGGGCACCAGACAAGGGGGGCTCTTTGGTCTATGCGCATAGATGTTTAAGCTGGTCTAAAATGTCCCCCTGGGGTTCCTGGGGACTAAGGACCAGGAGAGGGGTTTAAATTCTGGGAGAGGGAGATGTCATGGTTGATACAAAAAGAAGATTGGGGAAAACAATCTTCTTTCGGTCATTGTTTGTCTTGGGGGTTCTAAACGGGGTATCCATGAATGTGGATGGAAAAAAAATTCTATATTTCCGTTAACCTGCAACTGACATTTTCTATTTCCTTTAATTATGAATGTAGGTGGCATACCACAGCCATATTATCAGCATCTGTGCCTTGGTTATCAATAGAATCTCAGATATTCTCACATCACAGGACAGAGCTGCAGACCTCTCAAAACATTATTCATGCTCATCACTATTTTAAAATCATAACAGCTATTATTAGACCTACTGCAAGGCTGTTTATTTAATGCTTCAATAAAGCAGCACATAGATTACCATATCATAAGCTTGCTTTTTTAATATTCTGATAACTAGAAGTCAATATGATTGGTTTCCTTTGAATCATGTTTGCATTTAAAACCATTATTCTGAGAAGAGTTCCACGGGCCTCACCGAACTGTCAAAAAAGGGCGTCCATGGCACACACACGCAAAAATAATAGGAACTGGAATTAGAACTTAGCTCCAAGGTTACCAGAATAGTATCACATCTTCAGGGTAAGCAGGTGCCTATGGCCCCCGGGGAATTCTAGGCTCAGAAAATGCCCAAGTCCTCCCAGGGGCTGCCAGGCACCGGCTTGGGGGGCAGTGGGGGGGTATTAATGTCTGTTTTAATGCAGCAATACAAGCCTGCTGCCACTCATGTGATTTATGAGGGTCTGGAAAGTCTCAAGCAAGCAGAATTTTTGCAAAGGAAATCTGATTTTAGCTCACACCTGAGAACTCCTTGCTAAAGATACCCAAGAGAAACCTCTCCATGAAACAGAGACTCCTCTGGAAAGAAAACAGGCCCACCTCTCCTCACCTGCTTGGTAAAGTCCCAATCCTCAGGCTTAGCTGATGGGGTGGTCCCCCGGGTCCCAGGGAGCAAAGTCCCACACTGCTGCCTTCCCCAGGGGCCTCTGCACAGCCCAGACACCGCTCTCGGATGGCTTTTCTCAGGCCTTAGCCAGCCACTTCTCCATCCTTCTGCCCACCTCACCAGGGCCAGGGTTTGCTTAAAGCCGGCAGCCAAGGCAACCCCCAGCTGACCTCGCCTGCTATCTGCAGGCCAGCTGTCCCCTCTCGTTCATGGAAACACAAACAGACGTTTCTCTGTTCTGACTCCAAGGCTAAGCACTGCACTGCCTGGGAGCCAGCTGTCCACTTCTCCGCATGCTCCCCTGGCAGAGGCTAGGACCCCAGATAAGTGGGAATGCCCATCACGGCCACAGGGCAGACTGCCAAGGACTCAGGCAGCAATGAGTAGCACCCGAGAATCAGGGAGGGGACCACCCAGGACATGGCTTGGTACAGAGAAGATGGTCCAGGGAAAGAGCCCAACAGAACCACTGGCACTCATCCAGGCATTTTCAAGGCTTTTAAAAGGAGCCCCCCCCTCCCAATTTAAAAATGGCCCTCCACCTGCTCAGCCTGACCCTGAGCTACCAAATCGGGAAAGGACAGCAGCTGGCTTTACAGGTGCTGTTACCTGCTGGGTGCCTGCCACGGGCTGATCAACTGGAGTTCATGACAAATCCAAGGGGATGACTCGACCACCACTCCTTCCAGAGAAGAATCCAGAGCTCGAGAGGCGCAGCCACTCACTCAAGGCCCCACAGCTGACGCTTGGTGCCCAGTTTGGCCCAACTGAGCTGGACTGAGCCCAGGTGCTTCCTATCACCCTCTCTGCCTCCCAAGGCACCCTGGTTCCAGGTGTGGTACCTAGAAAGCAATAGCCAGGGGGTACTCTGGAGCACCTACAGTGCACCCAGCACTCGGGAGCGTGCTAGGAGTTCCCAGAAACTGATCGTGCAGGAATTGGCCAAATAGGAGTTCTGAGAAGGCTCGGGGTTACCTGGCCTGGAGCAGCCAGGAAGGAGGAGCAGAGGAGCCGGGGTGGCACTGTTTCCCAGAGCAGGCAGCCGCTGGGATTAGAGCTGCGAGGCCTGTGGGGCCGGCAGCAGGGGCCTCGGCCACCTGTCTCCAGTGCTGCTGCTGGTCCAGCAGAGGCCCACAGAGCAGAGAGGCACACAGGGGCTGGTGCCTGAGCAGGCCCAGCTCATTTTTAAAGACCACCCTGCTCCCTACCACTCCCACTGCCCGGCCCAGATGCCCAGCCAGCCCTCAGTCACCCCGCGATCCTACATGGTCTCCCTGTCTCCAGGCTCCCTGCCCAGACCCAGCCCACCCTGCCCAGACACGCTGGAATGAAGCCCAGTGTCCTCTCCTGGGAGCTTATGGCCCTTCACAGTCTCCACCCTGCCTTGCCAAATTTGTCTCCAGACAACACACACCTGGCATCACCCCCGCCCAAGCCCATGCCTCCCTTGCTCCACACACACCGCCCCAGCCTGGAGCAAGTGCTCTCTCATCTTCATAAACACATCATTTTGATGCCTTCCCAGAACTTCACAGTTTGTGGAGAATGTATCTGATCTCTCCTACTGGAACAAATGCTCCCTGAGAGTAGAACATACCTCATGCAGAGGGTACTCAAAACTTGTGGCACTGGAATAGAATTGAGAGTTCAGAAATAAACCCATACCCCAATGGTCAACTGACTTTCTACAACGGTGCCAAGATCATTCAATGGGGAAAGAATAGTCTTTCAACATATGGTGCTGGGACAACTGGATTGTCCCATGTACAAGAATGAAGTTGGACCCTTACACCACACCATTTGCAAAATTTAACTCAAACAGCTCAAAAATCTAAATATAAGAGCTAAAATTATAACTCTTAAAAAAATATAGGGGTAAAGCTTCATGACTTCAGATTTGGTAGTGATTTCTTAATATGACACCAAAAGTATAAGCAACAAAGGAAAAAAGAGATAAATTGGACTTTATCATAATTAAAAACTTTGGGCTTCAAAGGACACCATCGAGGCAAGGTGTGGTGGCTCACGCCTGTAATCCTAGCACTCTGAGAGGCTGAGGTATAAGGATCGCTTGAGCTCAGGAGTTTAAGACCAGCCTGAGCAAGAGCGAGACCCTGTCTCTACTAAAAATATAAAAGTTAGTGGAGCATCGTGGCAGGTACCTGTAGTCCCAGCTACAGGGGAGGCTG
Organism: Avahi laniger; assembly: GCA_963575035.1. Classification (NCBI taxonomy): domain Eukaryota; kingdom Metazoa; phylum Chordata; class Mammalia; order Primates; family Indriidae; genus Avahi; species Avahi laniger. The sequence goes on along the minus strand of CAUYSK010098625.1, from coordinate 1,826 downwards.
AGGCAAGAGGATCGCTTGAGCCCAGAAGTTTGAGGTTGCAGTGAGCTGTGATGACGCCACTGAACTCTAGCCCAAGCAACAGAGCAAGATCCTGTCTCCAAAAAAAAAGGACACTATCAAGAGGGTGAAGACAACCATAAGCATGGGAGAAAATATTTGCAAACCATATATCTGAAAAGGGTCTACTAACCAGAATATATAAATAACTCTTACAACTCAACAACAAAATGACAATCCAATTTAAAAACGGGCAAAGGATGTGAATAGACATTTCTCCAAAGAAGATACATACATGCCCAAAAATCACATGAAAAGATACTCAACGTCATTAGATATCAGTAAAATGCAAATCAAAACCACAATGAGATGTCACTTCACATCTGCTACGATGGCCATAATGAAAAATATGGGAAATAAGTGTTCTCGAGGATGTGGAGGAATTGGAACCCTCATGCATTCTTAGTGGGAATGTGAAATGGTGCAGCCACTGTGGAAAACAGTTGGAAGTTCCTTAAAAAGTTAAATATAGAATTATCATATGACTCAACAATTCCACTCCCAGGCATGTACCCAAAAGAGTTGAAAACAGGTATTCAAACAAAAATTTGTACACAAATGTTCATAGCAGCATTATTCACAACAGCCAAAAGGTAGAAAGAGCCCAAATGTCCATCAACTGATAAATGGATAAACAAAACACCTATATCCACACAACGGAATATTTGGCTATGAAAAGGAATAAAGTGCTGATTCTTGCTACAACACAGATGAACCTTGAAAACTATGCTAAAACAAGCCAGTCACAAAAGACCACATGATTCCACTTTTATGAAATGTCCAGAATAGACCCATTTACAGAGACAGAAAGTAGAGTAGTGGTTGCCTAGGGCTTCCTGGGGTGGAGAGAGGGTAACAGCTAAAGGGTTTGGGGTTTCTCTTTGTGGCAATTGTTCGTGATAGTGTTGGGGTCACCTGTGACCCTTTACCTCCCCCATCAATCTGGTTAACGAAGATCATCTTAATCTCATGGCCACATATGTGTTATTAAGTTATTCTCCTCATAGGAAATTTACAGTGTGCTCACCAACCAGAGATGACGGTGACCTGGGTTCCAGAAATGAGAAACACCATGGGTGATAAAGGAAGTGTAGTAAAAAGTTAATGATAGACTCTAAATGGTGGGTATGTAGGTGTTCACTGAAAAAAAAATTTTTTTTTTTTTTTTTTGAGACAGAGTCTCACTCTGTTGCCCGAGGCGAGTGCCATGGTATCAGCTTGGCTCACAGCAACCTCAGACTCCTGGGCTCAAGCGATCCTCCTGCCTCAGCCTCCCGAGTAGCTGGGACTACAGGCATGTGCCATCATGCCCGGCTAATTTTTTTTTTCTATATATTTTTAGTTGTCCAATTAATTTCTTTTTATTTTTTAGTAGAGACGGGGTCTCGGCTCTTGCTCAGGCTGGTCTCGAACTCCTGAGCTCAAACAATCCGCCCGCCTCGGCCTCCCAGAGAGCTAGGATTACAGGCATGAGCCACCGCGCCCGGCCTAAAAAAAATTTTTTTTAAGAGACAGTGTCTCACCCCGTCTCACTCTGTGCTTCCCTGCTGTGGCGCAGGTCTGGAGCCTATGGAGACAGTGTCCACACAAATATACTCAGCTCTCCAAGTTCAAACCAAGTCAGAAAATGGGCAGCAGCCACTGTTTTTATTAGCTCCAGATGAATTTGTCAATGGATGCTTGGGTTGACCAAGCAGGACCCAACCCAGTCACACACTCCAGGAGGCCTTGTCAAGGGGCTGATAAATTCTCTTCTTCCACTGGGTAAT